>LGRX02000531.1:0-41094 GCA_001247695.2 Cymbomonas tetramitiformis | reverse complement strand
TTGCGGAATTATTGGACGAACATGGCCGGGTACGTGGACGCGCAATCCGTACTGGACACCGTGGAGCGGGACCCATGCCGCCTCGTAAGGGACATCCTGGACCCCGGCCGCACCGAGCAAGACGCCGCAGACGACACCGCCTCCGGCCACTACCCCTGCAACGCGCGCGGAGAGCCCATGAGGGCGTGGCCCACCATGATGTCCTTCCCAGACTCCTACCAGTTCAGGGACGGCAGAAAGGGCACCGTCTGGGATCACGCCACACAACAGTGGGGGCCGCCCACGCCCGAAGAAAAGGAGCGCGCCATGGGGTTCCAGACCGGAGCCACACGGGCGCCCGGCGTCTCAGCGCGCGAGCGAGGTGAGATGCTGGGCAGAGCCTTCGACGTCCGATGCGTATCCCGCCTTCTGGCCGTGTGCTACCTACTCAACCGAGCGGAGGCTCCGCGGGTGCAAGTCGAGTCCAGACACTCCATCGCCGAGTACGCCACGCCCAAGGTTTCCTCCCTTCACTGCGATGGGGAGGAGAGGCCACCTGAAGAACCCCCGGAAGCCGTCGTGACCCAATGGGCAGCAGCGCTCAGCACCATCAAGAGAATAGCACGATTGGAGGCATCCGAGCTGCGGCAGCTGTACGGGCCTGGCGCCACGGCCTCGCTTGTGCAAGCGGCACACCAGTCCCCACCAGAATGCTGCGGCCAACGACCCCACGACAAGACCGGGCTAGGCGCGGCCCCAAGCGATGGCACCACCACAGCGCACAACCCAACGAACTCCCTCAGCACCCCTATACAGTTCGTACCCGCCAGAAGCCCCGTGCCCTCACTCCACACCGACTCTCAACACCAATCCCGCTCTCCGCGACCCAGCCTCCCCAACGAAAAGGTAGCCCGAACCCTCAGCGCTGCGGCAGAGGCCCGCGAATCGACAGAACCCTACAACGACGAAGCAATGCTGCGGTGGCTGAAAGGCGAACGCCCCGGCAACCCCGACATCCTCGCGGCTGCCAGCAAACGAGCGCAGCACTACGCGCTCGAAGGAGAATCCCTGATCCGCATCCTGCCCAACGGGGCAAGGCGACCTGTGCCACCAGTGGACCAGCGAGACCGCATCGTGAAGCAAATGCATGAAAGGTGTGGGCACTTTGGGCGCCGCCGCACCGCAGCCATGGTGAGAGACGCATTCTACTGGCCCAAGCTGTACGACACCTGCTCCGACGTCGTCAGCAAGTGCGACGCTTGCGCCCGTTACCGCACCACCTTCGACAAGCACGCCCCTCACCTAAACCCCCTGGAAGTCAAGGGCATGTACTACCGGTTCTCCACCGATCTGGCCAAAATGCCCCGCAAAGCCAAGAACAACTATCAGTACGTCATGGTGGTCGTGGAGCACTTCACCAAGTACGTCTGCCTCATCCCACTGCACACCAAGGAACCAGTGGAGACCGCTCAGGCGTTTGCCCTCCACGTCATAGCCAGGTTCGGGTGCCCGGCAGAAGTGGTGACCGACAACGGCGGCGAGTGGGAAAAGGAGTTTGCCCAGCTGCTCAAGGATAATCTGATTGACCACCGCACTACTTCGCAATCCCATCCCCAGAGCAACGGCCTCAGCGAGCGCATCGTCCAGATGACCAAAGCCGCCCTCACCAAGGCGTGCAAGCAGGCCGGATCCATTGACCGGTGGGATTCGTTCCTTCCTTGGATTATGCTGGGATATAACGCCACGCCGCAGGAGTCCACACGCCTCGCACCATATGAGCTCGTATACGCCCAGCGCCCAACGCTACCCCCGGCCATCAAGGAGCGCCTCAGCCAACCTCTGGAGTCCTGCATGGACGTGGACGCCATGGCGGCCAGCTACCTCGAACGCGCCGAGTACAGTATGTCAAAAGGGCCACCATCATGGCCGGCAGCAACATCGCCATAGCCCAACACCGCCAGACCGAGCGATACGCGCAAGTGCGCTCAGGAAAGTACCTGCCCAAGCAATTCAACTTCCGCGTGGGCGACTTCGTGTTCCTGAAGCGCAGTGTAAGTCACGGCCTGCAGCTCCACACGCGCGACCCTATACTTCAAATCAAAGAGCTGCCTGACGACGGCACTGCCGTGCTACAAGGCCGATGCGGCAGCACGTGCAACGCGCACTGCTCGCAAATAGCCATCTGCCATTTGCCCGATGTCGACCCCACCATCACCTACAATCTGGACGACAACGAGGACGCGCGCTGTCAAGTGTGCAAAAAGTCTGATCGCCCCGCCAGTATCCTTCTCTGCGACGACTGCAATCAAGGATATCACCTGGGGTGCTTGCAGCCCAAGCTGACTCGAGTCCCCAACGAAGAGTTCTGGTACTGCCCCCGCTGCCTAGGCCTGCTGCCGGACGACGACCTCTCCCCACAATACCTCACTGCCTACGAAAACAGGGGCAAACAGCTAGACGGAAAGCGCGCATTGAAGGTTATCGACGGTAAGCCTTACGAGGGCACCATACGGTGGCTGGGAGCCACAGAACGCCCCTACGCACTTAAATGCGAATACGATGACGGGGACTCCGAAACCTTCACGCTGGCGGAACTGCAGCAGTATCTGCTGCCTGACAACGCGACGGCCCCGCAGAAGCAGGCAGTGGCCCAGCCCCAGCTCGCCGCAGAGCAAGCCCTACACACCGCATTGGCAACCATCCCAAAAATCACACCCAGCTCAACCATCCTGCCCACGCCCTTTGACAGCCTTCCCAGCACCTGGGACCTCGGCGACAGACAGAACATGCTGCGCGCCACGGCCACCCTCCTACCTGGTCATTGGGACCCCGCCCACATCACCAAGCTCACCCAGCACATACGCCAACAAGCCCAAGAACTAGTGGACTTCGCCGCTGCCAACCCCAACACGGTCAGACACCGCCACCCGATGACCGACGCAGAATGCCAGCGCACCAGCGCCAAGCAATGGGGAACGCAACTAGTGGTCACCACCCCCTCCGAAATCGAACAGCTGGCAACTCACGTCACCTGGCATCCCGCAGACAAAGTGTGGGACCCCTACGCCGGCACGGGCGCCATCGAAGCAGCCCTGCGTCCCCGCGGCGTGCCCACGCACTCCTCAGACATCAACCCCGCCATGGCCACCAGCACCCCAATGGACGCACTACAACCCGCCAACGTCAGGCGCATGGACAGCTACAACGTCGTGGTCACCAGCCCCGCCTTCAGAGTTTTAGACATCGCCTTGCCATTACTGACTGTGGGGAGAGAGCTGACATGCGCTCACGTGCCCCTGCATTACGTGTTCGACGCGCACGCGGCCAGACGTAGCTGGCTGTGGGAGCTAGCCGCTGCGCGACGTATGAGCATCTTGCTCTGCAAACAGAAGGGCCCACTTGGCAGGCGCAACGTGTGGCTCATCATCGCCGACACCGCCACCACGCTGCAGCGTAGACTCAAACCACAAGCCGCGTCGTGCTCCATGTCCTTCTAGCCCAACCCGCAATCTCACCACCACCAAGACACAACCACCGCGACGCGCACCCTCACACTTCCGCACCCACCACAACATCAGCCCCACAGCCCCTGACAACCTCCCCGAGAAGCCCCAACGCCCACGCTTTCATCTGCCCCAACGCAACATTCCCCTAATAAAAAAATAATAATAATAAAAAAATCCCCAGCCCAAGCCCGCAGCCCGAGTGCCACACCCCAACACCAGCCACGACGACAACAACACGCCCACAGCCACAACCACCCAGCCACTACGCTTCGAGGTCAGCGCGCCTCGGCCGCAGCCGCTCAGCCAGCTCCACACAACCGACCGCAGCAAGCCTAACCTACGCTCCACCACCTCAGCGTCCAGCAGAAGGCTCCCGGCCCAGTACGCCCTCAGCTGGGGGGGGATATATACAAAATTTTTTCCAACGCCATCAACGACGACAACAACACGCCCACAGCCACAACCGCCCTGCCACTGAACTTCGAGATCAGCGCGCCCCCAGCCGCAGCCGCACCCCCAACTCCACACGACCAGCCACAGCCAACCCACCCCACACTCCGCCACACCAGCTCCCCACCCCGACGAACACGTCGCACTCTCCCCGTCCCAACCAGCAGAAGGCTCCCTGCCCAGTACGCCCTCAGCTGGGGGGGGGATATATACAAAAATTTTCCCCCGTAACAGCCCGCGCGCCCTAACTCCGCCAACCCTCACACCCGGAACCTCAGCAGCCTGGCCACCCTGACACCCGCCACGACACGGCGCTGTTCATAATCGCGACAGCTGTCACAACTATAGACACGCCCAACCCTGGGGCCGGGAGGGGGCCCCCTCGCAGCCCCGACAAAGGCCTTCCCTCCCCTTTGCGCTCTCAGCTTCGCCACTTCCCTGCCACCTCTCAGACAGTCATTCTCACGCCCGCGCCCAGTTGTCACCATTTTCCCCCACTCCGCAACATCGCTTTTCCCCAAGTGCGCCCGTGTGCCAGTTATACCAGGCGACGTATAATTTATACCAGCCACACCACCACCCCAATTTCACGCTCAGATACCACCAGCAATCCACGTCAGCCCGATGTAAATCTTGCTTCAGCAAACCACCAGGAAAGCAGATGCCAGTACCTACGTCCGAGGGCAAGCCTTCCTGACCGCTACCCTTACAGGAGCAAACCTCACAGGCCCATTCCCTTTCGCGAGTCGAAACTCCGTGAAACCCGCGATCAGTACGGCGCCCCTCAGACGACCCCTTCCTCACAATCAGTTATTCGCCCGATGACGCTTGTCACGCATCTTAGTTATACCCAAAACACGCCAACGCGGTACAGTACGACGCGTCACGACAACAGCACCCTCGCACAGCAGCCACGGGCGCCACCCATGGCGTATCAGCCGTTACATCTACCCAAAACACCCCAGTCAGTTATTCAGCAGCACGACAGCCACGTCACCACGTACGACAACAACGCCAAACTCGAATTACATTCGCTCTTACCCATTTCCTGTTCTACAAAATGCTTTCTCTCTGAACTGCTCCCGCCCGCACGAACTAGGCGACAGTCCACCGGGCGTGGCGCGACACCCGCCGGGCCAGGCTGAGCCCATCCACGGCCTCGTGAAGATCAAGGAATATCACAGGCACCACAGCGCCTCATCCGCGCCACGTGGATGAAGTCTCCGGCTCGCCGCACCGGATCACCGCTGGCACCTGCAACACCAACGAGTACAAACGCGAAGCACTGCGCCGCGCCCCAAGCGCGGAGGTTCACGGCAACTCGATGTGGACGCACCACATGTGACACCACGTCACAACAGCAGCCAACGTCAGAAGCATCTCAAGAGTCACCAACGGGATGTAGCATTTGGCGACAGTTCAAATGAGGAAGTAGATCGCTGATTGGAGAAGGCGAAACATCGCGAACCGAGAAGACACAAAACGCCTAGCTGCATCTGTAGGAAAAGAGCTCTTAAAGAGAATAGAAACGATTTCAAAACATTCTGCAGATAACTCTGAACCTTTCAAAATCATCTTGGCCTTGCGTAAATTTGTATCGAATATATATTTCCTCGCTGAATTTACAGCGACTTTGCAATCCCCACGCACTAAGCGCCTGTTTGAATCAGTCAGGGACAGTTTGTCTGATACGCGCTCCTCACGTAGCGCATAGCCTGAATTCAGTGCCCCCGAACTCGCAACCCCGCTCGCGCGGCCACACCGGCTAGGCGTAGATCCACACTCGCATAACGGAAGGCGAATCCGCAACACTAAAGGCCGCAGCTCCGCGCAGTTGAGGTAAGCCCGAGACACCGTGTTCTAGGTGAACGCTTTCCGTGTTTTCTTGCAAGGAACGGACAGTCGTGCAGGGACCCGCTATGCACCTAAGGAGTCTGGAGCACCTCTGAATTCACCGCACGACAATAAACAGGCGCGCAAAAGTGTACCCTGAATTCATGCGTGCGTGCGTGCGTTTGCGGTATGTGTGCGTGCCGCAGCTCAGCCTTAGCTTCACTCACTAACGCCGCTGCTGCTTCCTTCTACGTGTCCGCACGAAGACATCGTCTTCGTCGTTTACGACTACTTTTCTTTACCAAGTTCCCGAGGGAATTCTCAGGTGAGGCGCGATAGTTCGCACTCCCGTGAATTCCCACCCTAGGAGTGTTGAGAAGGTGCACGGCGACGCCGAGACGGCCAGCGGCTTTCCGTTTTAAAAACCCGAATTCAGCACAAGCTCGGAAATTCAGCACGCTCGGCTAAGCTCGGCCACTTCAGACGACGTCACCGCTCAACACCTCTGACGACTTTTCAGACTCCAGAGAGTCAACGGCTCCTCTTTCCGGACCCCGTTGTGACCGTTTTCAAGTGTGCATTCACGCGCGTTCCGGCTGTAGGACTGCAGAGTGGATTCACCACACTCTATCGCTGCCTGGACACCATGAATTCTCAAACCTTACCCAACTGTGTTCTTTCGCTGTTGTGGCCTGAGCCGACCCCGTGAATTCAGCGCCGACTGCCGCTACCTTCTTTGGGCATTCCCACTCGGGCTGGTTGGCCCAGCGCGGGGGCTGAATTCAACCTTTTCAGCCAGCCCGAGCGAGCTGTGAATTTGGTCTCTGCTGGCTGCTGGACCTTGGTATCCCTTTTGAAGTCGGGCCCAGCAGCCCGTTTGGTCTTCGTTGCGTGGTTCCCGAGCCGGAGTTGCCCCTTTTCGCCTTCCCCTTTAGAACTCCACTCTGACCCGGCACCTTCTCGTCAGGCTGCCCGTCAGGACCTTTGGGGATGCTCACCAGCCCCGTGCACGTTCGAAACTCCCAGAATAGGGCCTTTTCCACGATTTTGCCCTGTTTCCTGAACCTTTCACATTCCATATATATACAAAAAATTTCCCCCGTAACAGCCCGCGCGCCCTAAACTCCGCCAACCCTCACACCCGGAACCTCAGCAGCCTGGCCACCCTGACACCCGCCACGACACAGCGCTGTTCATAATCGCGACACACACAGATTGTATTATTACAATTAATTGGATATTTTGTGATACCCTGAATTGTATGTTTTGTGGGTGTCCTCGGTTCTAGGGTCGGAGCCCGCCAATGTCAAATTTCCTAGCATTCATGCAGATTTACGCGCTAGGTACAGGGTCGGGGTGCTCGAGCAACTCTGCCGCGAGATCGTCTGGCATCTCGAAACCACCTTCTGGCTGATCAGCCTCCATACCCGTGTCTGGCTGCACAGTCTCCAAACCTAAAGCATCCGCGACTTCAGTCAATTCCATTACGTCGTCATCACCCACATTGGCCTTTTGTTTTTCTATCAGCGCTATGTCACCTGCTAGCACCTCGGAATACCGTGCTCTGGCCATTTTCACAACCTCTGCATCCATGTCGATCGAAAGGACATGCCTTTGCTCCATATACCCCGCCATGGAGGCTGGAGCCGTTCCGCAAGGAAATTCCATAACACAAGCATCCATGTTGCTGTACAAGCGCATCAGCTCACGGTAATAAAGACGGATTGGCTTCTGAACGCTGCGAATATTTTGTCCATCTTCTTTCTTCAGGTACTCCTTAGGTGGCAGCGGTACCTCCTGTTCATAAACAAACAACACACGCGAGTCTGAGTGTCGGACCTAGTGCACCTGCTCGACAATCGTATACGATTGTCACACGCGAGTCTGAGTGTCGGACCTAGTGCACCTGCTTGACAATCGTATACGATTGTCACACGTCAAGTCCGGGTGTCTGAGCTAGTGCACCTGCTTGACAATTTTGTTTAGCGGAGTTGCATTCATGACAAGATATGAATGCATACCAGGATTCTTACCATGATGTTCGTGAACGCGTTCGCAAACTTTCCGACCGTTGTTCGCAGCGGGGCCCACTTCGGTAGTTTATTACTCTTTGAGGGATCTTCCACCAAGTGCAGCAACACATACGGTTGCAAAACGCTGACCGGACCAGCCGCATTATTACCTATGCGTCCTCCGCCTCGATTCCAGTATTGAACCGTTTGGTGGCATGTCCATTGCAGCGGCCATCCGTTGGTCGAAGCGCAGAAGGCATCGATGATTGCTTGCTGCCTCGATATCGCGCAGGTTTTTCCATTAATAGTCACGTTACTGCGGGTAGTCGAGTCCGGTAAGAATAGAATCACAATGTAACCATAATCCATAGTCGACATGCAAATACCACCCATGTATGAGTAGAAGTCTGTTGAATAGGTATCCCATACCTCCGAAAACAGCCCAAAAGGACCATCCACAAAGATCAGATCCACTCCATAGCGAGCGTGTTGCAATGTTTTTCATTGCGCCAATTGACCATGACTTGATTGCTGCGTGCACCCTTATTCCTTTCGGCGAGAGATTCGTTAACCTGTGGAACATTGCTTTCATCAGTCTGCTTTGAAATACATACGCAGCAAATACTTAATACATTGCAATGTAGATATTTGAACAGCTCTAACCTTTATTCCGAACTCCAGCAAACCCGCCAGAAGCTTCTTCAGCAACGCGTGATGGCACTTGTTGAAGTCCACCGGCTGCTGGACTCCCTCGGCAGCATGCAGCTCCTTGTGTTCGATTTTCAGCTCCATGAATTCAATCACCGCGCTCTTCGGCTCCCAATCAGGATCGAAAATCTCCGTTTCGTTCAGAGCATCCGGCATCCCCTCGCCCCGGCGTGACGCTTTCACACGGAGTTCTAGCCATTCCCAAACGACCTGTAATACGCATCAGAATCAGTCTTCGAACTCAGAGACAGAGCAGACTCTAAGTCAAGGTAACGCCAGAGCTTGACAATCGTATACGATTGTCACACTTCTCAGTGGATTTACCAACTGACCTTACATCCCCATGGCATGATCATCACAAGTGTATCAACGGGGTCACCTTCGCACTGAACGCGGCGATCTCGTTATTGATATCTGGCATTTCTTTGGCTCCCATCATCCGCGACGCTGCCAGTACTGCAGGGGCCATATTAATGTGAGACCCAGCTCCTGCTTGAATCGTCCATAGCAAATGCAGGCAGTTTTCCTCAAACCCCCTTTTCGTATGGGTGATGCCCAACGTCTGCAGAAACCATGCGGGGTCGTATACGGGTGCCTCAGTGTAGGCAGGGCCATAAAGCTTCGGAATCGTGAACGTAGCCCCAAAGCGACGGGCATTTCCAATCTCGATGTAGTCACCCGGCAAGGAGTGAATGTAGCACAAGATCATACGCGTGGCTGCATAGCAAACATAACTCTCATTAGGACTTGAAATCCTGCAACTTAAAAAAAATACTTGTGAGGACTAACTCACCAGCGCAATCCACAAGAGTCTTGTAGGTATGCATGGTATCCTGCGATGGCTTATTCACACTCTTGTCCATAGCCCTTCCTTACTTGGAATCAACGCGCTTCCATCGTTTTGCTTTCATCATGCTCTTCATGACCTCATCGAAGCGTGCAGTGTAGAATTTGTTGGAAGATTGGATTAACATCCACACCAGAAGCTTGGTTTCCAAATCAGGCTCTCCGTGGACGTCTTGCATAAGAAAATGGTGATGATTTTGCACGTACGTCATATGCTGCGAATCACGGTACGTTTCCCCATTAAAGTCATAGGGTCCCCAAGGGGTGTCAACGTTTAGTTTGAGTATAGTCTCCTGCGTATCCTCATCATCATCATAGACGTCCCTGATAGCCTCTGCGTGTTTATACCAATCTGGGTATTTAGTCCAACCCATCAGCGAGGCAAACTTGGCCTTGGCAGATTCGATGACATCCTTGATGAAACCAAGACGATGACAATACGAGCTGAACTCAGTGCCAGTCAAAAACTTGCCCTTGCAACTGATCCCATATTTCTGGTAGAACTCCTTCCGTTTGTCCACATCGGCCATTAATGCTCCTTCCTTCGCCACTTTCAGAACAAAGAAAAAATATCGTACATCAAACCCTAAGGCTGTTAGCGAGGTGCTTATAGCCTCTAGGGTAAGAACAGGCTGCAGTTCTTTCGGATAGTTCTTCAACTCCAGAGCTTCCTTCCGCCATTCCTCTCCCAGTTTTGGATCCAGTAACCGCAAAATATGCAAGCAAGACACGTTGGACACATGTAAGGGGGGCGACACGATTGTCACGCGTGGGTGAGAACTGAAGCTAGCGCCAAAGCTTGACAATCGTATACGATTGTCACGCGTGAGTCAGGGGCGAAGCTAGCGCCAAAGCTTGACAATCGTATACGATTGTCACGCGTGGGTGAGAACTGAAGCTTGACAATCGTATACGATTGTCACGCGTGAGTCAGGGGCGAAGCTAGCGCCAAAGCTTGACAATCGTATACGATTGTCACGCGTGGGTGAGAACTGAAGCTTGACAATCGTATAAGAGTGTCAAACGTGGGTGAGGACACATGAGAGAGCGCGGAAGTTTCATACCTTTTGCGCATCCCGCTCGCGCGATTGGAGGAGGGCAACTTTTGCCGATCGATCCTGAATCCTGGAAATCTCGTTCGAGTATGCCGCCGCGGTCGTATCGCTCAGATTGTTCCGATACCAAGCGTTACTCTTGGCACTAGCTTGCCTTACCGGGAATTGTGTAAGATGCGCCAGTTGATCTTCCGAGGCGTCGGCAATATTCAACAGCAAAATCCATTTATCGTGTTCGTGAGAGTCAACAAGACTTTCTGTTTGGTCGGTGTTCGTAAGTGTCCCGATAAGGCTCTGCGCAAACCGAAACTTGTAAAATTTTCATTCATGTACACACGGTATTTTATTGAAACGATGAAACAAACGATATCATACAAGGATTGCTTACCAAAACACAAAGAGGTGTTTCTTTCTTCAGAATTGTAATCGTTGTGGCCAACCCCTCCAGAGAGGACCTATTACTGGTCCCGGTACCGTTCCAGAATGCTTTACGTTTCCTTGTGTGCCCGGAGGCACAGCGTGAGCCGATATGTCTATGCGTCCGTATGTGTGTCATCGGGGGTAATCTGGGATTGGCACGATGACAGTGAGATTGGGCTTGAAATCACGATGAGAATGAATACCAGATGTCCGGGGTATGACAGTATGACACTATGACACTATGACAGTATGACAGTATGACACTATAGTAGTATGACAGTACTGTGGGGGGTGTCATCGTGGAACTCAGTCAGACCCTCGAAGAATGGTCAGATTCGCATCGGGGTTGAAAAGACAATGAAATCGAATATCAGATATTAAGGTTATGACAGTATGACAGTATGACGCTATGACAGTATGACAGTATGACAGTACAGTAGTATGACAGTACTGTGGGGCAGTCATCGTGTCAGCCTGTTGGCATAACATCTGAATCGAGAATGACGAATCGGAATTAGAAATGAGATCGGATCGGGAACTGAACGTTGAGCCGAAGTGTGACATCGGCTCTCGAGTGGTTGACCCTGCAACCTGAGTGACGAGTGAATAAGTAGAGCACTTGAGAAGTGTTTAGCCTTCAGAACTCGGAACCGAATTATCGTCTGTACCTCAATCTGGCCCTGATCCAGTATATTATAAAAATCCGAATTGTGTACCTTTGCACGTTCAATCAAAAACATATCTCCGAGCATCTGTCGTCGTGCCCCTGGCACATTTGGTATCAGCGTGCTGCGATTTCACTACAAACTTCTCGTACACTAGGTGTACCCTAGTCGTACTCTAATATGGATAGGTACCCTAAAATATTAGAGTGCAATCTCAAATATTGGGGGGCATTGTGTCAATTTAGGGAGTGATTCTAGTGTGCATTAGGATGTATAATATCCAAATAGCACCCATAGCAATCGAATGCATCCTAACTAGACACGCACTAATGCACGCACTAATACACCCTAACTACACCCTAGCCGCGCATGCTATCGCTTCCACATTTTAACATGCGATAGAGTATATTAGTGTTAATTTAGAGTACAATACAAATGTCACCTTAAATCACACTAATGCACCCTACCATACCACGAGATGATATGGATTACATTCGGATGCTTTAGAGTACAATCCGAATTCACTCTAAAGTACACTATTAAACCACAAGGTGAAATGTATACATATCGAGTGCATTAGGGTATTTTAGAGTGCATCAGGTGCATATTAAATCTGCGAAATAAGTACTACTTACCGTTGACCAACAAAACATTGGGTCATTATGCTTGCAGGTTATCTATGACTAGCTAACGTGTTATCTAGGTTAGCCTGTTGAGAAAAGGATACTGACGTATGTAACCGTTGGGAAATAAATACTACTAACCGCTGAAGTCAATATATATAATATTTAATCGTTATGCAGCTTGCAAGTAGTATTTGAATGGCCAAGCAACGTAGCACATACGAGAACTACTTGAATGTTTCCAACATTCGTGCACAGGAGAAAATAAAAATGCAGTTCCAACCGCAATAACATGAGCCACTTATGCGAGCATGCGGTGCGTGGGTAGCTAGGCACATTAAACCAAGCAACGCAACGCATGTGGCTGCAGGTCAGGGAAAGTGAGCATGTTTATGATCTGCAAATTGTACTACAACATAATATAATATCAACTCTTACAGTGTTAAAAATATTGTACTCGAGATCTATCTATGGCCTATGGTTGCTAGCCACTTGCACAAAATCATCTGCTAGTCGAGTAACACAGCTAAAAACGAATGCGCTCCCAGCGTCATCGGCAGTTCCCGGTTCCGACGTTATCGGTGTCCAGTTGCTCGTTCCAGCGAAACCTGCGGTTGCGTAATCCGCCAGGCCTAGTTAGCACAAAAGAACCGATATAATGGAAACAGGCCTTACAATTTAACAACACATAGCGAGCATGCACACGCAAGGCATATCAACAAAATCACCTGCGTTTATCAGCATAGAGTATGGCGGCGGTGATATTCTTGATGCTCCCCGCCCCATGCGCGCTGCAAACAACATACTGCGGTGTTAGTAGCATACAAAACTCAAACAAAATTATACAACACGACCACCTGAAAATCTCAGTGGGGCGAGTTGGCTTCGAACCAACAACTTCCAGCCCGATGGGCTGGTGAGATATAATTATCATCACCCCCTTGTAGGCAAAGAACACCATGCATGCATGCGCACGCATGCCAGCAGACACATACATGAACGCAGACACTCAAACCTCGCAAACAACAAACTACGAGCTGCTCGTGCAAAAAAGATAATAACATAAAAAACGCAAAGCTACAAAAAGAAACACAAGCAGACAAGTGCTCCATACTGCTCTGCAGCGGTTGTCGGCCCGGGCTGGACAGCGTTTGTGATTGTGGCTAAACGTTCTATCAAATTCTATCTACCCGTGAACAACTACAGGCGGCGGGCGATCATGGTCGAATAATATCTCGATACGATGGCCATGGCGTTAGATCGATATAAATACCGATCGAATAAAAATGGGATGGCAGCTTGGCACGAATATCGATCCATATTCGAACACGCATCGGTAATAAACGATGTTGACTATCGAATCGAGATGTTATTCGACCATGATCGCCCGCCGCCTGTAGTTGTTCACGGGTAGATAGAATTTGATAGAACGTTTAGCCACAATCACAAACGCTGTCCAGCCCGGGCCGACAACCGCTGCAGAGCAGTATGGAGCACTTGTCTGCTTGTGTTTCTTTTTGTAGCTTTGCGTTTTTTATGTTATTATCTTTTTTGCACGAGCAGCTCGTAGTTTGTTGTTTGCGAGGTTTGAGTGTCTGCGTTCCTGTATGTGTCTGCTGGCATGCGTGCGCATGCATGCATGGTGTTCTTTGCCTACAAGGGGGTGATGATAATTATATCTCACCAGCCCATCGGGCTGGAAGTTGTTGGTTCGAAGCCAACTCGCCCCACTGAGATTTTCAGGTGGTCGTGTTGTATAATTTTGTTTGAGTTTTGTATGCCACTAACACCGCAGTATGTTGTTTGCAGCGCGCATGGGGCGGTGAGCATCAAGAATATCACCGCCGCCATACTCTATGCTGATAAACGCAGGTGATTTTGTTGATATGCCTTGCGTGTGCATGCTCGCTATGTGTTGTTAAATTGTAAGGCCTGTTTCCATTATATCGGTTCTTTTGTACTAACTAGGCCTGGCGGATTACGCAACCGCAGGTTTCGCTGGAACGAGCAACTGGACACCGATAACGTCGGAACCGGGAACTGCCGATGACGCTGGGAGCGCATTCGTTTTTAGCTGTGCTACTCGACTAGCAGATGATTTTGTGCAAGTGGCTAGCAAGCATAGGCCATAGATAGATCTCGAGTACAATATTTTTAACACTGTAAGAGTTGATATTATATTATGTTGTAGTACAATTTGCAGATCATAAACATGCTTACTTTCCCTGACCTGCAGCCACATGCGTTGCGTTGCTTGGTTTAATGTGCCTAGCTACCCACGCACCGCATGCTCGCATAAGTGGCTCATGTTATTGCGGTTGGAACTGCATTTTTATTTTCTCCTGTGCACGAATGTTGGAAACATTCAAGTAGTTCTCGTATGTGCTACGTTGCTTGGCCATTCAAATACTACTTGCAAGCTGCATAACGATTAAATATTATATATATTGACTTCAACGGTTAGTAGTATTTATTTCCCAACGGTTACATACGTCAGTATCCTTTTCTCAACAGGCTAACCTAGATAACACGTTAGCTAGTCATAGATAACCTGCAAGCATAATGACTCAATGTTTTTGTTGGTCAACGGTAAGTAGTACTTATTTCGCAGATTTAATATGCACCTGATGCACTCTAAAATACCCTAATGCACTCGATATGTATACATTTCACCTTGTGGTTTAATAGTGTACTTTAGAGTGAATTCGGATTGTACTCTAATGTAATCCATATCATCTCGTGGTATGGTAGGGTGCATTAGTGTGATTTAAGGTGACATTTGTATTGTACTCTAAATTAACACTAATATACTCTATCGCATGTTAAAATGTGGAAGCGATAGCATGCGCGGCTAGGGTGTAGTTAGGGTGTATTAGTGCGTGCATTAGTGCGTGTCTAGTTAGGATGCATTCGATTGCTATGGGTGCTATTTGGATATTATACATTCTAATGCACACTAGAATCACTCCCTAAATTGACACAATGCCCCCCAATATTTGAGATTGCACTCTAATATTTTAGGGTACCTATCCATATTAGTGTACGACTAGGGTACACAGGGATTGTAGTGTTTCGCCTCTGCGCAACTCGCCCACGGGCCTTTTGAAACTTCCGTTGTGATACAGGGGGAGAGCTGCACTTCCGGCTATCTGGGCGCAATTTTAGCCTCCGTAAGTACATTTTTTTTCGTATACAACGGCCGTATCCTTTGGAAAACATCTCCAAAACTTCATATTTTCGCCCCTTAACACTGGGGGCTCAACCAGGCTCAGAAAAGTCAACATTCGTTTTCCGATCTTAAACTCCAAGTCTGCCCCAGGCTACAAACAACCGTCAGGGAGCACCCTAAAGGGTTTCCCCGGTTTATAGTAGCCAGGAAAACCTCATAGCCCACTTTCTAGAGCCTTAAAAAGGCGAAAAACAGCCAAAAACAGCCCAAAATAGCCGTTTTAGCCCGTTTTCAGCCTACCCCAAAACCTTCCACAGTAGCCCCCACCACCAAAAACTCCTTCCCCAGACCCCATAGGACACCCTAGAACCCCTCAATACCGCCCTCACGGCCACCAGCAGTTGGGAAAGCCCCTCAAAACAGCGCTTTTAGTGGCTTCTGGACAGTTCCTGGACAGTTTCTGGACACCTCTGGTTTACCCTCTGGCTGGAATATTTTGGGAGTGTACGAAGTCCGGTTACCTTCTGGGACCTTGCTGAGCTTTCTGGTTGCAGTTTCTTGACCCCTGCCTGCATACATAGGCACTTGAAATCTGTGTCGCGGAGCCCTGGCGAAATTTTGAGTTCGCCGGTGCATGGCAGTACCCCCTTCGCCAGAAGAATACAGAAGAGCGTGGTGGAAACAAGGACCCATCAAGTGGGTATTCCCCCCTGACCCTACCTACCCACCAGCAGGCGCCTTCTGGCAGAGCGGTCCTTGGAGCGGTCCTCCTTCCCCCTCCTCCTCTTCAGACGACGAGGTGGAAGACAACTGAGCGCCTGGACAGCATACACCCTGGCTATCCCACCAGCGCGCCACTACCGTGAGTGGTACTACCAGGGGTTCACGGTTTTCGTCTTCAACTACCCGGACCCTTACCACCCAGCAATACCGGTGCTTCCTGGTGAAACCTTGGCCGACGCTCCACCGTCTCCAGAAGTCAGCCCTACACCTTCACCTCCTCCTTCCCCCCCTCACGAAAGCGACACTGAATAAATAAAGGCGAGCACTTCCTACCTTCTGCTCACCTGTGGCTTTTGCCACACCCAGCGTGCGATCTGATCAGCTCAGCAGCCAGTATGTCGCAACATATATCAGAGTCCTTTCCCAGCATGGGGGTCAGTGCAGAGCCGTCACGCCCCCCATTGTTCTCGCCCCTCACCTTCCCATCACCCGCCGCTTACGCTTCCGCTCACCCCATTCCACATCCAGGCACCACCATGCCCTACACAGCGGTGCCCCGCCCTTATACTATGCCGGATGGCACCCCCGCACAGGCTGTATGGAACGGCGTCAATTGGGTATTGCCCCAATCAGCGCCCCTCGCTGGGGGAGTATCACCAGTGCCGTTCACACTGGGAACCCATCACCCCGTGGGCGCATATCCCACACCGTTCCAACAACAGCTACAGCAGCAGCAGCAGTGGCTCGCGTACCAGCAGCAGCAACAGCAGTGGCTTCAGCAGCAGCCACTGGAACCGATGCAGCAGCAGTTACAGCAGCAGTTACAACAGCAGCAGTTACAGCAGCAACATCAGCAGCAGCAGCAGCAGCCACAGCAGCCCCATCAGCTGGCGCCAGCCACCTCCACGCTTCATGACTCAGGCGCGGATCCCTCATCGCTGCAGCACTTCATCAGCATCGGCACCGCGGCCCTGCCGGACCCTCTCTCTGCAGGTACCCCTTGACAGCGGGGTTCAGCAGAACGTCTTGGGCGGTACCCAGCTCTTGGTGCGTCACCTTCCCGCGGTGGCGACAACCTCAGAGACTCGCCGGCGTCGGCGTTCCCGAAGGGCATCCTCGGGCCCTGCGACACATGGCAAGCATCTTCCAGGCCCAAGCCACGCACCTGATCACTCTGACCCCGACTCCGGCACGGACATCAGCCGCACCAGCACGGGGACCAGAGGCAGCCGAAGCACGCAGGCACGGGCTGAGCGCAGGCGGAGGGCCGCCCACAGGTCCGGCTCTGACTCGGACGCGAGCAGCCGAAGTGAACACATTCGCAGAGAAGTCCTAGCGGCAGTACAGGCCCTGGACATCTCCGCGGTGCTCTCGAGAGGACTCGCGCTGCCTGGTGCGACGACATCGGCAGGAGCCTCCCCACCAGGCGACCCTCAGGGCAGCGCACAGGGCCTGACGGCGGACCATCTACACGAGGCAGACGCCGTCGCCAGCGTAACCCCTCCAGTGCCTCAGACCGCCGCTGAGACCGCTCCCGCCGAACCTCCCACTCAGGGCCGGCCAAATCCCCATAACATGATGGTGGCCCGCCGGCGGCAGTCGATGGAGACGGTGGTGCACGGCGGTGGCAATCCCGACTCAGAGCCCAGAGACTCCAGTCCAAGCGACTCGCCACCAGGCCCCCCTAGTGATCCACCTCAGGATCCCCCTGACGATCCCGCACCAGAGCCCTCCTACCCTCAGTACCCAGAGGTCAGAGCCCTCTTCGTCACCCACGATGGTGGGTCATTGTGGGTGCACCAGTCAGCTGGGGTGCGAGGCGCGGCAACCGTCTCCCTACCATGGGACGAACGCCGCCGGGCTGGGGTGCAGGGCGACGCCATCTTGTTCAGGATCATGCACCTGCTGGGAGCGCCGCTGACTGCATATGCGCGCATGGGGGGCCGGCTACACCATGCACCCCTACCCCTTACCAACCCTCGCGTGGAGACCTGGGTCCTCATGGTCGACCGCGAGGTCATGGATATGGCAATGGGGGACCCAGCCGCGGCCAATGTGAGGTCTACCAGCATGGGGCAGCCAGTATGGGAGTGGATCCCTGCTACTGCGCGGGAGTCGGAGATGCAGAACTTCGATCAGGACGGGCTCGCCGCGTGGTCGGAGGTCAGCAACTCCGATTGGTACCGGAGCATGAGCGTGGTGGCTGCACAACCATCCACACCCCTGCCCTTCCATACACCTCTCCCACTCCCCGCACCACCATCAGCCCCTACATTACCGCCCACTCCGACCGCAGTCCCCACAAATCCCGCGCCTGCGCCTCCGCCCGCGCATGCCCCGGGACCACCACCTCCTGCCCGTTTCCCCCATTCCGCCGCCGCAAACCCCGTTCACTCTGCCGCTGCCGCGAACCCCGTTCACTCTGCCGCCGCTGCGAACCCCGTGCTCTCTCCCAGCGCCACCCCCTTTGTTCCAGGCATCGTCCGTCTGCCGCAGGGCACTAACCTGCGAGCATCTCCAGACGAGGTCCGCCTGGAGCACAAGACCAAAGAGATGGTGCTAAAGCTGGTCAAGAGCGTCACCAGGTTCCCCCGCTCCGCGTCCGACACAAAATCGGCCGACAAGGAGGGCCTCCTGACGCAGTTGGAGCACTACTCCCACATGGTGCGGAAGGTATTCCAGGAGGCCATCGTGATCGAAGCACTGACCACTCCCAGTTGTACGCCATCAGTATCAGAGTACCAGGCGAGTGTGTCAAGCCTTCTTTGGAGCTTCAAGGAGTACACTCTTCAAGACCAGCAGAGGAAGTTCTTGGAGCGCGCGGCAGGGACCTTTGGGTCCGAGCAAGCTTGGCACCAACGCTACGGGGAGCTGGACGTGTTCTTCAGCGATCTGGCGGTGTGCTCTCTGACGCAGGCCTACCTGGAGAACGCACACGGCGAGGCCATTGCCCTGAAGCAGGCGGTGAACGAGACCGCGGCGGAGTATTTCTCGCGACTGGAGACCCGCATGGCCTCCGTCAACTTCTTGGCCGGCAGAGTCCCAAATTGCGTGGAGATGACCAACTTGTCGATGCTCTCCACGTACCGCCGGGGGCTGAAATATGCACCCAAGGTGATGCGGCGCCTGAGAGCCATCCACTTGGATGTCTCCAAACCAGAAGAGTGGGAGAGGAAGGCCGTCGCTGACGACATCCCAGGCACCCACAACGCCTTGTTGAAGATTCGGGAAGTTGCTGAGGAGGTGGAGAGCGACATTGACACGGAGGCGGCTCAGAGGCGCTCTCAAGACCGTCCTCCCCGTGCTGTTTCCTTCGCTAACCCACCACCTCGCACCCCCTTCTACAGGCGTACCCCCTCTTCGAGCCGCCCAGCTCTTGCCATGCTGGAGAACGGGCCTGCCACCACCGTCGCCGCGGCAGTGACTCCTTTGCCACCACCACCTGGCCTCTCCCGCCCTGATGCTCCGAAAGTCCGCCGGTGCTTCGCCTGCGGCTCTGCGGAGCACATCGTCCGTAACTGTACGGACGAGGCTAAGCTCAAGGAGTGGAGGGCCAATGCACCCGCTCGACTGGCGAACTCCCCTGGGTTTGTAGCCGCCGTCGTTTGGGCCATCGAGCAGCAGGAGGACATCTCCTCGGTGGATGGCGTCCCAGAAGAGTTCTCCGAGGAGGTCTTGGCTCTTGCTACCTGTGAGGACGAGCAAAGCTACCAGACCCTGGCGGCCCTTGCGGGCATCGAGCTTGTGGAGGGTGACGGCCTTCCCCCGGTGGAGAGCGATGAATGACTGGCCGGCGGCCAGCCCCAGACCCTGCCCTTCGAGGAAGTGAGGTCTTGCCCTGATGATCAGACCCTCTCCGCCCTGGAGAAGCGGTCAGAACCAGTGGAACCCCGACGCGCCCGAGGACGCAGAGACCCTTGGGGCCAACGTCCCCATCCCAAGAGCGTGGCCTTCACCTCTGGGACCCGCTTGCGACGCACCTACCGCTCAGCTGGTGCCCCATCGCCGCCGAGGGATGACTTGTCCAGCCACCCTCTTGCAGGAAGCACCCCCTTCGATGAGCCGTCGCTACCTCTTGATGACGGCCCTGCTTATACACAAGCGAGGATCGAGGGTCGGAGGGGACGGCGAGTTCCCCGGCACAGACCCCCCATTATGGGCAACAACCGCGGAGAGCCCCGCGACCTTCGCCCCCGACCGCGTGTTGTCCTGCCGCTGCCCATCTATCAGTCCAACCTCGCAGACCCACGGAAAAGGCTAACTGCGTGGCACTGGAAGAGAGATCTGTACTCCCTCCCCCTCGAAGTCGCCATGCAGAAGGTCCGCAGAGCTCTGCGCAAGTCCCCAGAGGCTGCCAAGGACCTGGTGGATAAAATGTCGGAGCGCGTCCGCAGCCGCGTACACTCTGGGAGTCGATCGCCAAAGGAGCGCGTGAACCGCGCCAACCAGCTGGCAGAGAGGATACGCATTGCCCGCGAACCTCAAGATCGCAAGGAAGGCCATCAGCGCATAGCATTGTGGCACCTCCTTTCACACGACGGTCGCCAGCAAGTCCCCGAATCCTCTAACACCAGCTCCCACGACCTCTACGCGGCTTGGAGAGAGCTGTCGCCTGCCGAGCAGCAAAAGGCAATCGCCACTTCGAGTCCAGACTCTTCCCCAGGTAGCAGGCTGTGGGAAAAGGAGGGCGCACGAAGAGCAGCAGCGAGGTCTTCGACATCCCTCTGCACCCTGGACACTGAAGTGGGCACGATACCTGGGACAGCGGGAGATGTGGGCTTACCTGGCGCCTGGTGCAGTCTGCATGCAGTACACCAGTACAAGATGAGGAAGCTGGGTCCCAGCCCCTTGGGAGCATCCCCTCCATCATCCTCGCTGGCCGAGCCCACAACAGAGACTACATCTTCGCACCATGATAACGCGCCGGCCACTCCGGGAGGAAACCCCGAAGGTTCATCCTACTGCTCAGAGGCGGAGGAGACCTCCGCACCCAGTTCGCTTTGCTTCACCCAGCAGATGACCACCGTCAGAACGCATGAAGCGGATGAAGCGCCACCCTGTCTCGACAGCCACCCCATCGCTGAAGACCCTGAGGTGATGGAAGAGGAGTCCTCGGTCAATTCGCTCTGCTTCACCCAGCAGATGGCAGCAGCTGGGACCCCTCAGACGAGAACTGACCACCAGAGCTCCCACCAGCTCGCCCACAACTCCCCTGCTGGCAGCCCTCAGCATGACGAGGACCCTCTCACCCATGGCAGTCTCACCAATAGTGTCGCTACCCATGTGAGCCCCACAACAAGCGGCACTACCCACGTGAGCCCCACAGTAAGCGGCACTACCCATGTTAGCCCTACCACCAGTGGCACTACACATGTGAGCCCTACTACCAGTGACACCACCCATGTGAGCCCTACCACCAGCGACACCACTCATGTCAGCCCCACCTCGAGCAAATGCACCTCAGCGGGCACCCTGCTGACGGCGAGTGCAGACAACCTCGTCAGTCATCCGACTGAAGATGTTGATTTGCTGGATGAGGAGTTCTACGCCGCGTGTAGGCAAACGTTGGAAGAATGCCGCGAGGCCTCGGACAACCTCCTCCCCAACCTCAAGTGCAAAAGCATACGCACAGATGGGGGAGTTCAGTGGAAGACCGACATCGAGGGTACCCTTGCAGCGGCACATGATGAAGAAGGACCGCTACTGCTGGTATTCTACGCAACCCTCAGAGGGCACACGGTCAAGGTGCTGATTGACTCGGGGGCCTCTGACAACTTCATCTCGGAGCAGAGCGCTAAGCGATGTGGCCTCACAACACGAGCCGGCTCCGAGATGCGAGTCACCCTGGCGGATGGATCTGTGAAGATCACTGGCGCCACCGCGTACGCCAAGTTTAACACGCACACCACCACGGGCACCTATACGGAGAACGCCCTTGCCCTCCGGATCCTACCACTGGGCATACAGGTGGATGTTATCCTCGGCGGAAGGTGGCTGCGCAGTCACTCTCCTGTCACTCTGGGCTATGAAGGCTGCTCAAAGTTGTTTGTCATGTAGAGGTTCTTGAACTGGTGCTTCGTCTGGAGCTCGTCATACGCGTCCAGCAGGAACAGCAGCCTGCACTTGCCCTGCTGTGCCAGCTCCCGCAGCTCGTGGATCTGCGCCTCCCGCAGCTGCATGCTCCTCCGCAGCGCCTCCGCGAAAAGGTCCGTCAGCGGGTTCTGCAGCGTCGGGAGCGACGCCTTCACCAGCAGCACTGGCGCGCCCTCAGCGCCCTCCTCCTCGCCTGCACGCTTCTTCACGTACTCCCTCTCTAGAAAAAGCACCAGCTGCTCCACAAAGGTGGTCTTGTCACTGCCCGCCGGACCAGAGAGCAGCAGCACGCTCTTCTCCTCCTTTGACAGGAACTCATCCCGCACCTTGTCCAGCAGGTCCTTGGGCGGATTTGTGTCCTTGTCGGGCTCGAACTTGCCGTCCTCCCCTCCATGCACCCCGCGCGCCGGGATGTACACGCGCTCGCGCAGCCGACGGCCACCGGCTGCGGACCGCTCCATCTGCTCCCATATTTCCTCCAGCACCGGGCGCCCCACCAGCCGCCGCACGTCCTCCCTCAGCTCCCGCACCTCCGCCTGCAGTGCGTCCAGCGAGGCGCCCACCGCGTCCAGCTTCGTGTCCATGCCCGTCAGGAAGGCCATTGTCACCTGCAGCGCGGAGCCAATATCCTGCACGTTGCGCGAGACACCCGCGAGCGACGCGAGCGCCTCCCGGCACGCCAGCAGCCGCTCCTGCTTCTTCAAGGGCTCCGCCTCCCTCTCCGCCTCCGCGCGCGCCTTCTCCAGCGCTGCCAGCCCGGCTGCCAGCTTCACTTTCACAGCCCCCTTCATCTCCGCCCACGCCCCGCAACGCTCCTATTCCGAGCCCTCCACCTCCTTCTCCTCCGCCCGCTGCGTTGCGCCGTGCACCAGGTTGAGCTCTGCCGCCAGCGCCTCCCCGCGCAGCAGCACCGCGCGCACCGACGTCACGGGCTCGTACGCCAGGCTCTGCATCACGCACGCCTGCAGCTCCTGCCGCACGTGCTCCACTCCCTCGCGATCCCAGCCAGCGCCGCTCTGTGCCTCCTCATTCTCATTCTCGGTATCATTCGTCAGCCGTGCCCGCGGCCCCGCGCCGCATCACGCAGGAAGGCCAGCACCTGGAGAGTCACCACCGCCGCCACCTCGCGCACCTGCCAAAGCTCGGCATCCCGCCAGGCGGCCCCTGCTCGGACCACTTCCCCGAGGAGCCCTGTCATCGGCGCCAGCAGCGCGCCGCACACCTCCCCGATTGCCGTATCCGCGATCCCCGCCACCACACTCTCGCCCGCCTCCCGCACGCTCGCGGCCAGGTGCTCCAGCTGCTCCATCGCCGCCACCTTCATCTCTAACAGCGCGTTCTCCAGCTCCTTCTGAGCGGCCGTTACTGCCTCTTGCTGCGCCTTGAGGGCCTTCTCCACCTCCTCCTTCACCTTCTCCTTCACCCCCTCCATCTCTCCCGCCGCATCCGCCAGCTGCACCGTTGTCAGCCATCGGAGGGCCCCCAGTGCGCACCACAGGCTCCACCCCACCTCTCTGCGCTCCCAGTGGCCGTCTGCCGGATCCTGCTCAGCGTCCGCTCCTGCCCCGCACGCCTTCCTCTGTTCCTCCCCTCTTCCTTTGGCATCCGCGCCCGCCGCCGCCTCAAGTATCATCGCCGCCAGCTGCCTCGCCTCCCGCACCAGCTCATCCACGGCCACGCCTCTTGCTACGCTCCCCATCTCGCGCGCGCCCACTGCCGCTTCTGCCCGCTCCAGCACCACGCCCAGCCGCGCCAGCTCTGCCTCGCAGTCGCAGGCGGCCTTCGCGGTCATCTCGATGACGCCAAGGGTGGCCTCGGTGTGCGCTGCCAGGTCGAGAAGAAGGTGACCGGGCGGTAGCCAGCTGCTGGTAGGGTTGGGCACGGCAGACGTCACACCCACAAGCGCTTGGATCCGGCCCTCCAGCGCGCTCCGCCAGCCTCCGAGCGCCTTCTCAATCAGAGCCGTGAGATCCTGCAGGCTCTGCGGCACCTGCGCCGCCGCCTCCGCATCCGCCCCGCGGCTCTCCCTCTTGTTCCCCCCGGCCTCCGCGTTGCCCACAACCTCCGCCAGCAGCTCCTGCAGAGCCGGCAGCACGGCGGCGCGCGTCGCCTCCATGCATTCCCCCAGCTCCGCGGACAGCTCCGTAGCACACCGCGCTTGGGATCCGGTATGGGCGGCTGCCTTCCGATTGGGCGCGGCATTCACGCGAGCCTCCACGGCGGCCACCTGGAGCACCTTCTGCGCCAGCTCGTCGCGCAGGGCGCCCAGCACCTCCTCCGCCATAACCTCCGCCAGCCCTGCGGCGCGCTCCTGTCCGCCTCCCTTGCCGCCGTCTCCTTCACCGCGCGCCGGGTCGTCACTGCGTGCCGCCGGAACCTCCAGCGAGGGCCCCAGCCGGCCGTGGACCTCGGTCTCAAGCCACGCCTGCAGCCGCTCAGGCGCGAGCTCGTCTTGGAGGCCGAACGCCTCAGCGAGCCGGACAAGAGCCGCACGATGCGCCATCCCCGGCTGCCCGAGTGCGCAAATCGTGTGGAGCACCGTCAGTGCGCGGCGGAGCAGGTTCCGCAGCGCCTCGGCCGAGCCGCCCAGCTGGCGCAGCGCCGCCCGCGTGGCGTCCACGGCTTGCTGCGCCGCTGCGAGGAGCTGCTGGGCCTCGCGGCGCAGCTTATTGGTCGGGCGGCTCCAGTCGAGCGCGGCGATCCGCTCGGCCTCGGCCTTCAGGGAGGCGGTCGCGGACACCAGCTGCGCGTGGGCCTCCTGCGCCAGCAGCCCCAGCCGCGCTTGCAGAAATGCCGAGCCATCTTTCGCCCACTGCTCCGGGCTCCACTCCTCCAGCAGCGCCCTCTGCACCCACTCCGTGAGCAGCAGCATCGTCGCCCTCTCCCGCACCTTTCCGTCGACAGAGAGCGTGTCGCTCAGCCCGAGGCGCAGCAGCTGCGCCAGGCCCACTTGCGAGGGCTCCCCGAGGCACAGGCGCTCCAGGAGAGCCGTGTCGCAGACGCCGCTTTTGAGGCCCTCCATCGCCAGGTCGCCGAGGAGGCCCGCGAAGGCCGCTTTCGGCTCCCAGCGCCCCGGCACCGGCTCCCAGCAGCCGTCGGGCAAGCGCGCGAAGTGGAGCTTCTGCACGTCCTCCACCCAGCCGTACACCTCCTCCGCTGGTGAGCCGGGCGGGCAGCGGCGCCGGGCGGCGGCCGCGGCGGCAGCGAGGACGTCCATCCGCGCGAGCTCCGTGAAGCACTCCTTGTGCAGCGCCTTGCGGGCGGCGCTCGTGAGGACCTTCGCCCCATTCTTGACCCCGCTCACCACCGTGTTGGCGCCCGTGCCCGTGAGCAGCAGTTGCCCGAGCCCGAACGCCACCTTCATCACGACCCCTGCGGTTTGGGCCACACCCGGGCCTGGCAGTTGCGACAGCGTCATCTCGATCCGCGTCAGGCTGAGCTCGAGCAAGGCCGGGCTGCCGGTGATGTTGCGCGGCCGCGGCATCCTCGCGCAGATCCGCCGCACCTCCCGCGCCTCCCGCGCCCACTTCTCGCCATCCATTTGCTTCACCCCTACGCGCCTCATCGCCGGCAGCACCAGCCACTGCACGCACCGCAAGGTGCCCACCACCCGCGCCACGAGCGCCGGCTTCAGCGCACACTGCCGCAGCACCTGAAACAGAGTGTCAACCAGCTTGATGATGTCCTCTACTGCTGGCGCCTCCGCCGCCCCACTCCCCGTCTCCAGGGCCACCCACGCCACCTGCACCGCCGCCGTATGCACCTTTGCCAGCTCCTCCTGCGCGCGGGCGGCGTTCGCCTGGCTGGCGTAGCACAGCACCTCGAGAAGCTTTGTGCGTTTTTCCACCACCACCTGCAGCTGCTCCGCCGTGTCCAGCTCCCGGGCATCGAGGTCCCTTAGCACCGCCCCGCTCTTGATCCCCCCCAACTCGCCATCAGGGCTCCCCGCTGCTGAGCCACCTTTCACGTCAGTCTCGCTCACGGAATCTGCCGCCTGGGTAACAACCCAGGTAAGTGCGGCATCGAGATCGCGCGTCTTGTCAAGCTCCGTGGCAGGACTTGCGATGGCGTCCTTGATACTCACGAAGTTGTCTCCTGCGAAGTCCTTATCGTGGTGCAGCGGCTTTTCCGGCTTCGCAAGTCTCCCGCAGCCCATGATGCAGGCCAAACCTCCTCGTAGACAGCCGGTCTGTGGCGCTGTCTGTGCGAACGCCTGCCCGGCTGTAAGTAAAGCGTCGCAAGGCAGCGTCATCGTCCGGAGGCATACTTGGTGTCCCTCAGGGCGAGGGCCCGATCAAGCGCACTCCTCGAAATCCGTTCGATCTGGTTGCTTCAGATAATAGATTTTGAAATCCGAGATATTCATGCCGAGCATGTTGTGGGAACCGCACCGCAATGGCTAATAAGTTGGGAAGAATTTGGGTACGGAAGCAGCCCATTTCGTTCTGCACGATTATCGATATAACACCCTGTTTTCTGCGCTACTTATCGATGATATCGATACTGAAATTATTTTGTTATCTATCGATAACATTTTCAGTGTTATTCATATCGATTGATAGAGAAAGTCAAAATATCAATATCTGTCGAGATTCATGGGGATACCAATTTCACCCCCACACTGGGGGGATATTGGATCCTCTTATGTCACCCCTCGCCCTGAGGTGCCACGTCAGCAGTCACCATCTTGCAGTTCTCCTCGATAATAAAACACCAAAGTTATTTTATTATCTCATCTTAGTCTTCGTGTGTATCTGCGAGTGTCCGACTGTTTTTGGAGTCCAACCTGGATATATATATTACATACATATGTCAGGTTCTCCATTAGGTTATGGGACCCTTACACGCTTATTTTTTATCTCGGTGAATCGTTGACAAGATCGCTTCGCGCCCGGCGATTATATCCGACATTTATCTTTTACCGACATTTCCTTACCGACACTTCTGCCGACATTCTTACCGACACTTTTACCGACAACGGCCGCCTTGTGTTGCCTTCGCACCGGTCACCTCCGGCATTTCCGACATTTTTCTTTTACCGACATTTTTCTTTTACCGACATTTTCTTTACCGACACTTTTACCGACATTTACCGACACTCTGGCCAGCAGCGCATCTGCCGCCGGAAGATTGGCTTGTCGCACGGCGTTTTTGACCTGACCGGCGTTTTCCTCGTCGGATTCTACCCCAATTACACTTTTTCATCGCCCGATTTGCTTAATTTTACGAAAAGTTCTCTTTTCGTTTGTGGACCCTATCCTTGGGTTTGCAGATTTCTGCACTCAGCGGTCAGCGGCCATGTCCACTGCGCGCCAGCGTGCGCGTATGGCCGGTGTGCGTTCAGCGTTGGCATCTCTTCGACTGTGCTAGGACAACACACGGTGTCATGCGCGGATGACTCAGCAATGTCATACATGCCAGAAGTGTCATACGCGCCTTACAGCATTAGCGCCCGAGACCCCTGTTGAGGAAGAGGCCCCCCTTATATGGGAGTACACAGTACCACTGTACTGTGTAATAAGGTGACATGTAGAATACTGGCACATCATACTGCATGATAATGTAGTACACGCATATGATAGGTTGATGAGACTTGGCCATGCTGACTAGGATTACCTCAGAGAGCTGAGTGAATAAGTAATGGCCAAGGCCAAAGAAACAGTTGAGATTTCTAGAGTAAAAACAGCCGCATGGCAAAAGTCAAATATAATACCTAATTCTTACATGCAAGTATATGTAGTAAGTCTAGACAATCATAGCAGTCCTATGTCTAAAGAGCTGACCTAGCAGTACCTAGGCAGTTAGTCATTATATGCAGTCCATATAAGACCCATCAGTAGTTACAGTGCCTTGTGAGGAGCAGTCCTCCCACATCGACTACATCGACGACATTCTACCCTTGGCTTTAATCTTGTGGTGTCTGGTGGTGCTTACGCACCAGACACCAAGCACGACTCCGACAATTTTGACATCAGCGAGAACGAGTGCCTTGACTCCGACGGTCTCGCCTATCCGCATTTTCCGCTTTCGCTCGGAGCATCTCGTGGCTCATTTTACACATCTGACGAGGTTCTGAGGGTTGAATATGAGTTTTTGGCCACTTCGTGAAGCAATTTTGCAAAATGTGACTCGTATTGGTGGGGTAGTTTGGGAGACTTCCGCAAGGCAAAGCCGGGTCCGTAATCACAATTTTATTTCAAGGAGGATTTCACTAAAGTGGTAAATATCAAGAATTTTTATTTAAATTTTTTATCCAATACCCTCATAGTTAACGGTGTTCCAACACACTCGGCTGGCCCATTTCATGGAAGCAACTACTAATGCTGCGGCAAAAACTAGAAACCTAGCTCTTCATCCTTTGGGACCTTCCCGCTTACACGTTCCCACCTTAACCATGAACCTAACCTGTGAGCTATCTGTGCGTACTAACTCGTTGCCATGCGGTCTTCTTCATCATTCTCGGAAAGTCAATGCGCCCGAGAGAATCTTCTCTTCATTCGTCAGGGTCACGTCCGGGTGCAGGGGAAGGTCGGTAGGCTTGCCCGCGATCTTCATGAATTTCTCTGGCACGCGAGTGCAGCAGGCAAACTTCAAGCAGAATTGGAACTTTGTCTCAACTCAAACTTCATTCACAAGGCGTTTGCCCATTACCGCAACGCGTGGCGCACGTGCCCCCAAAACAGGCTGCTCCACTTTCTTCCCGGTCTCCCGCGCCAAAGTTTTTTGAGTGGCACATCCTTGTTGACAAAACTTTGCCGCACAAGTTGCCTGGCGTCCAGAACCAGGGAGGGCCATCCACTGACCTTGTTTCAGTCCGTTGCCGTTTGCCTGCACCGTGGGTGTCGGGGTAATCTGGACCGCCGCCATTTCCTTCAAAAGGTGCAGGACTTCGTTCACGGTGAAACCAGACTGCAGGTAAAACCCAGTTTCCAGGTGTGAACTTGGCTTCCTTCAACACGCAACACATGTGCACGCACCAATGAACAACGGTTCCTCGGCCACGTCTTGTCATCAACGTTTGCCAAGTCTTGCAGCTACAAGAGATCCGTTGTCTTGCCACTTGTTGCTCGTTACGTTCTCCGAAGAATACCTCAGTGGACGCGTCGATGTACCCGAACACAACTTGATGTGCAACTTCTTTCTTCCCATCAATGGCCACGGTGAAACTGCGATCCAGAATGCCGTTGACAACATTTCGCCTTGAGAGCCTCGGAGTCGGGGGGCCCACCTGCAAAATGTTACTTTAATATGAAATTAGAAGAACACGTTCGAAATGCAAAGAGTGGCAGTTTTAGGGTTTTTAGGGTTTTAGGGTGATTCATCTGTAAAACATTGCACTTTGTCTCCCCGAGAAACAAGCTAGCCAGCATCTTGGCATGCCAGGGCGGTGTGGTCAGTTGGTACATGGCCTCCAGTTGAGTCCCAACACTCAGCCTCGCGCCAAGTCGCTCCGTAGAATGGTAGTGCACCTCGACGAGGAACTCGACAACAAGCTCCTTCTTCACACGCGCCGATGTGAACCAGTCCTTGTCCGCCGCGGTACTGTTCCGGTCCGAGTCCACCAACCATTCCCAAGCTGAGCCGTCTTCGTTTCGCCTGGCCGCGATGATCGCGGGTGCCGCGTCAGTCAAGTCGACATCCACGCGCCTTTTCTTTGGGAAGTGGCGTTGCGTGTCCGGGCGATGGTTGCGGGAATCCAGATGGCAAGGGGTTGTTTTCAGGTACGCCTCCTGTAACTCGTTCAGCGTGTCACGTGCGAAGTGACGACCTCGACGTGAAGCCTGCTCCAGTTCGCGTCTCTCTTGGTAAAGAGTTCCAGTGCGGCCATGCTCTCGTTGTTCATGTCCCCCTGCCAAGATGAATTGCAACTTGTACGATTGCTGGATGAAACTGACCGCCGTCACATGGAAGCACTCCGCCATCATGACGATTCCGCCGAACACTTTCTTCTCGCGTCCGATCAAAGGCTCCGTCAAGTTGGCACCCTTGTCAGAGAAGAAATCAAGGTATGGCTTACGCGAGGTCGAGTTTACACAAAACTTCTGATTTTCTAGATCGTGAGATATAAGCGATTTAAGTATTCGCTTAAGTATGGTTAAGTATGGGAGATAACTGAGCGGTATCGAGCATAACTTTTCAATGCCTGGGTCAATTGTATACCCGGAGCGCGCAATATGTTTAGATTGCTTTGAGCGACAGGTTTATCGAATAAAAATATTTTCGGAAGTTTTGTGTAAAGTCGACCTCGCGTAAGCCATACCTTGAAATGCAAGCAGCGCATTGCCTCTCGCTCGTAGAAGGCTACAAGCTGCATCAGGTTGTACTCCACGTCCTTCCTGGGTTGCTGCTCGATGAAAATGAACAAGGACTTCCGACTTTCCATGATCGTCAAGGGTGAAAGAGCTTCAAGCCAATTGTTGGTCAATCGATTGCACTCGTCCTCCTCGAAGTCGTCCTCTTCTACTTCCTCTTGCGCCTGTTCCTTGGCTAAGATGTGCAGTAGCTCTTCGTCTATAGGAGAGTCCCGCTCCAAATATGGGAGGCCACTGGCGTAATCCCGCTTAAGCTTCTCTCGTTGGCGAACCTTCTCCAGCCCACTGAGCCACCTCCTCCTTGGAGCTCCTTCAGCTCGAGCTGCATGGGTCGGTGACAGCCATGGTCGGGGGCGGTCACTCCGTGTAGTTGAGGTTGCCTCGACAGTCGTGTTGTCGTTAGGTGAGGGCGTACGAGGTCGACGCCCAAGCTGGATGGCTTGACGTCGTCGTCGGTATTCTTGCAGCCTTTTAAGTTTGCTAAGGGCTGCGGGTAAGGGTGATCGAGCTCGAGCTTCTCGCTTGTTGGCGGTAACCGCGCTGTGCGTTGGTGACCGCGTGGGTCCTCGGCTACTGCGTCGATGCCCGGCTCTCCAAAGCGGTGGGCTCGTGCTCCGCGGAGGTGTACGGGGCGGTGCAAGGTCCGTTTCCAGAGCCTTGATGGAGGACCTCAAGCCCCGTGTGCCCACCTTGGAGCGTAGAGCGCTCGTCCCTTGCCCTCGGACAGCTCGAAATTGCCAACCTTGCAATGGTTGGCCCGTTGGCTCCAAGTGCACGCGGTAGCTCTCGGTCACCTTCAGGGTACGTCGGTGCCGTTTCTCAACGTGCTGGGAGTCGTCTGAGAGGTCCTCGCTCGTACACACTGGAGACTTGGCTTCCTTGCGAAGACGAGCTTCGACCACTTGACGCTCCGGCGCGGGAGGAGGGCTGGTCATCGCCCGCGAGGGTAGCATGTTGAGCTCATCGGAGTCTAGGTATCCTGTGCAAGGAGCACTCCGCCTTTGACGTCGACGGGCTCTTCTCCACTTTTCCCGCAACTGTTGCTCCGAGAGGTAGGAGGGGGGCTCATCGCGGGGATGTGGGGTTCCACAGCCCGAGCTCATTAGGACTTGGAGGGTACTCCGAGCTCGAGGGAGTCCTCCGCGGCAAAATCCATTAGTTCCTTTGGCAACACCGCGTTGAGCACGTCGCAGTATTCATCCGTTTCCACTTCGTGCATGATCATGTCCAAGGTTTCAGCCAGAAGTGCTTTGGCCCATTCCTTCTTACGAAGAGCAGCCTGTGGGCATAGTGCTCTTTGCTTTGGCACAACCTGCAACCAGTGTACTCCGGGGAGCCCAGACGTTGCCCAGTAGGAGTTGCACCCGCGGGACGATCTTCGGCTAGAGCTAGAAGCTCCTCCGAGACCTCCACTGCTGCCAGTAGCTGCAACGGTGCTCTCCTACTCGTCGCGTTGCTCAAATGCAACTCCGCCTCAATGGCGTATTCCAGCGCTAGGCGTCGACTGGCTGGAAGGGCGCGGTCGAGGAGGATCAAGGGGGTCCCCTTCCGCTCTGCAATCTCGAACGCCTCCTTCCGTGCCTCCGCGGATAAGCCCGAGAGGAAGACGTCCAGGAGGTCGGATTCCGGAACCGGAGTGGTAAGCTCGTGTGTCGCCAACATGGTCACCACGCGATGGGCTAGATGTAGTCCATCCCAAAACTCGCGCACCTTGCGCGGTGTCGCCATGCGTCCTTGAGTTTGGCGCACTCGGCGTAGGAACGAGCCCAAGGTGGCCATTTCACTCTTCAGCGGCACGACCAGCTTCGCCAGCGGCACGATGACCTTCTCAAGGTTCCACGCCTTGTCCGCTTCGGCATCCAGGAGAACCCCTCGCAGCTCCTTTCCTTCGGAGCTAGGTGTAGGGAAGCAGTGCTGGGTGATCTCCTTCAGCAAAATATGCACCGAGAGAATCGGCTCTCCGAACTCGAATGCTCCGTTGGGCACGTTGCATGGGGTGTTCATCGCGAGGAGCACCACCGGAAGGGTTAAGCACCTGTCGAACTCGTCCACGAATCGTAACAGCGGGCCGAAGGGGTTTGTGGACCCCTCCAACGGTGCTGAGTACAAGGACATGATGTCCTTCGCGGCCTTGAGGGCATATGAGTGCCTCGTGTACTCCTCCCTTTGCTGCCTGCCATCATTGTACGAGGACCTCCTACTCGAACCGAAGCTGTAGGACGTCTCATCGTCGGGCGGGTCGTCACCGCCTCCGGCCGCGCCATGGCCGCGACGTCCACCTCCAGGATTCCGCGAGGGGTCGCTAGGTGCGTCAGAAGTGGGGTCGTCAGGCGGCTCATCCCCCCCCTCCCTTGATGGCCACCGGGTCCTCCCGGGTCGTCACCGTCGTCATCACCATCACCACCTCTGTCACCGCCGCCTTCGCCGCTACGCACTGGAGGCGGTTTCGGGTTCACCGATGGAAACCGGTCGAACGCACCAGACCAAACTCCCCGTGTGCAGTATAGGATATGCTTATGAGTACTTAGCAGGTCGCGCGCACAAGTACCAGGCAGTCGTCGCTGACAACACAGGGAGCATGCAGGTCATGTTTCGGTTACTTCGCCTTTGGTTTCCGACCCTTTTCATTCTTAGTTGTTGTGTCCATGTCTTGGACCTGCTTGTGGAAGATATTGTTAAGCTCACCGAGATTTCCGACATTGTGGCAGATTTCTATTTCATGACGGTATTCCTTAAACGCTTTTCTATGCTGTGGGAAACTTTGTGCGACAAACAACAAGAAGTGTTTGGGAATAGGGCTAGGAAATTGAAGATCTTTCCTTTGACACGCTTTGCATATGCGTACTTGATGGTTTCTTGTTCTGTTTACAACTGGACTATTCTGCGTGATGTTCCTGAGTGGGCAGAGTATCAAGTTGTCAAATTGAAAGTTGTCCGAGGTAACGATGCGCTTCTTGCAGATTTTGATCGCTTTGAGAGGTTAGTTGGGAGCACCGATCTTAAGAATCAAGGCACAGCTATCCTGGGGTTTCTCGAGCCATTATCCAGGTTCTTGCACTATTGCGAAGGATATTCCGTCCCTTGCTCGCACTTGCTACCTCTGTTTTGCGCTTTTCACCATGTGGCTTGTAACTTACCTCTAGCCGTGACGACAAAGCTGACTAGCCATACTGTGGACAGCATCCGCGATAGTGTGAAAGAACGTTGGCTTGGGAAGACCACTGCGCCAACCAAGGTCGGCCTCAGGCATGATGTGCACTGTCTCGCCTTTCGTCTTGATGTTTATGTTCGTGCGCTGGTGGTTATCATTTTCGGAGCCAGTGAGCTGGCGCGCATGGATCAGACTTATTCTGATGCTAACATCATGGCTGCAATCAAGAATTGCAACGGCGGAGTCGAAAATGCAAAATATCACCGCCTTCTGCAATGCGGCGGGCATTTTGTAGTTTGGACCGGGCGGACCGAAGGCGGGCCGAAGGAAACTTTCATTTGGGGCCGTACCAGCTCAACGGAAGATATCTTCCCTGCTTCTGGCCCAAGCGGTGGTTCCCTGGTCACCTCTAAGCAGATGGTGTCGGCGAAAGAACGCGTCTCCCCCTCGGCGTACCCTGCTTCTCGCGCACAGTCACCTTGCCGATCCAGACGGGCACCAGTCTCGTCTGCTGTGCTGGGCAGCGGGTACCTGGAAGGCACGTCCGCGTTCTCGTTCTTTGGCCCTGGTCGATACTGGACCGTGAACTCAAACTCTTGCAGACTGATGGCCCAGCGCAGGTGTTGACCCTGCAGGTCCCCCTTCTCCATGAGGGTCGTGAGCGGTGAATGGTCGGTGACCAGCGTGAAGTGCACCCCATGCAGGTACTGGCGCAGAGTGCGGATTGCCCACACCACTGCCAGCATCTCACCCTGAAAGCTCGCATACTGTCGCTCAGTTTTGACAGTGAGCGGCTGATCACCACGCAGATGTGCTCCACGCCTTGTTCATCCTTCTGATCCAGTACTGCGCCAATGCCATGGTTGCTCCAGTCCGTGCAGAGGAAAATGGGCTTGCCATAGTCGATGGGCTTCAAACACCTCCCCGAGCAGAGAGCGTCCTTGAGTGTTTGGAACGCTCGGTCCTGGTCCTTCCCCCAAGCCTCCTTGACGTCCACCACTTCCTTTCTGAGCAGGTCGTTCAGTGGTCGAGCCATCTCTGAGTAGTTGGGTCCCATGGGCTCACCCACCAAGCCCTTGTAGTAGTTCATGAGCCCGAGAATGGAACGCACTCCAGTCTTGTCCTCGGGCTTGGGCAACTCTTGGATGGCCTTGCACTTGATGTCCTGTGCACCGATGGTGTTGTGCCCAGGACATGCGGTAGCCCAAGAAGTCCACGGTGGCCGCCCCGAAGGTTGACTTGCCTGAGTGCAGCCGGATTCCTGCATCCCCCAAGGTGCGTAGCACGGCCTCCACATCCTTGATGTGCTGCTCAGCGGTGTCTGAGTATATGCACACGTCGTCAACGTACGCCACCGTGCAATGTTGTAGGTGACGCAGCTCGTAGTCCATGATCCTGATGAATGTGGCGGTCGCTCCAGCTGCTCCAAATGGCATGGAAGTGTAACGATAGAGCTGATTGCCCCACCAGAACGCTGTCTTGTCCCTGTCCTCTTCAGTGGTCATGGGAATCTGGTCAAAGGCTTTGGTCGCGTCTAGAGTTGTCTTGAACTTGGCCTTGGCCACGCGCTGATAGAGCTCCTCTGGTCTGTGTGGCAGCGTGTTGTCCTTCAGCGACAACCGGTTCGTGTTCCGGAGGTCGACGCAGAAGCGTGTAGAAGTCCACTGTCCAGTATCATGGTCTTTCTTTCCTGCGACCACCACGTTGCTGGCATGTCGACAGTGCTGTGAAGCTGGCTCGATGAAGCCATACTCCAATAGCTCTTTGCAGTGCAGGTCGATGATCTCCTGCTCTCCCGGGCTGTACTTCCTCGGTCGCTGGTAAGCCACCTTGGTCTCGTCCTTGAACGGGATGGCAAAAGTCGCATGCGCTGCCCCTCCATGGTAGCCCTTGATGTCCTGCGGCCTGTTGGCGAAGCAATAGCTGCACCTCCTCACCACGTTGCGCATCTCCTCCCAGTTCTCCTCGGTGAACTCAGTCAGGGTGTCCTCCAAAGGTGGCATTGAGCTCCGTGTCCAACCACGCGGCCTCGTCCTTGGTGACTCTAGTGGTCCCCCCTGGCTGTAGCGTGTCCAGCACTGTGTACGGAAGCACCTCGTCTCGCTCTGCCACCATGGCTTCCCACCCAGTGTCCCACTGGCGCGAGGACCTCTGGTCGTCCCAGGCGGTTCTGGAGGAACTCTGCAGCGGGTCAGGGCATGAACCCGTGGCAGGTACACCCTGTGACCCTCCAGGGGCTACGGCGGCCACCCAGGCGGCAGCCGCAAGCAGCAACAAAAGTTTTAAAATTCTGCTGGTTCCCATAGGTTTGACTGGAGAGTGAAGGGTCAGTATGCAAGTCAGCATCCTCCACCCCCCGTGCATACGGCCCAAGCCTCCTCCTGCAGAGACGTAGATTACCAGCGCCAAGACCAACGCCACGTAGGCGAAATGGGCAACTCGGTAGCAAGCGACTGTGCGCTGTAGGCGCTGAAGTCGGGCTGCAAAGCGTGGCTTCAGCATGCGGCGTGGGATGGCCGCCAGCGTGGCCGGCCCTGCAGCAGAGACCCGCTGCGCTACTAAAAGTGCGCGACCCAAATGAGCTTGAAGCGCTGTGAGCCCCCACCTGTCGCGCGCCATGTGAGCGCCCAGAAGCCCATGTCTGCAAACGTGGATGGCCAACACCCAGACGAGCCCCAGTGGAAGGATTGCCACCCCGAAACGCATGGCGAAAGCGACGAGCCCAAGCCGGAGCAAAGGTACGTGCCACAGCCTGTTCTGGGCATGGTGAAACCCAGCGACCTGCCAGGCCACAACGCACAGCAGCAGCAAATGCCTTGCCAGCACCAATAGTACGTGAAGATGTAGGCTGTGGTGCGCCCACTGCTGGTGTGGGGCTGTGCGTATAGTCCACAATGTGCGTGCCATGGCTCTGCGAGCCAGGCTGGAATGGCACACCCAGAGTGCTGCCATTTCCCCAAGGTACCTCGTGATTGGGCCGCCCATATCATTACCACTGCCAAGTGAGGCAGCTGCGGCCATCGCATGCGCACGAGTGCCCCCGTGAGGAGGAAGTACACCTGCATGTGCCTCGCCCACCATCTTTGTGGCGGGCTGCGTGCCCGGCCCATGGCCGGGGCCACTGCTCAGTAGCGGGCTCGCCGGGCTGCAGCTGGCCCGGTGCCCGATTGAAAAGGCGGCAGCACCGCATCCCTTCTCCTGTCCTCCATCATCTCGTCGTGCCTTCGTCGTGCATTGGCTGCACGGGCTACCCTCTGGCCTGCGCGTTCGCTGTGAGCGAATCCAGGACGCTGGGTTCTCTCTCCGGGGCTCGGCGACCTCCTCCTGCGCTGGCCGCTCCGTGGGGAGTGTTGGTGCGCCGGCCCAGGGGTCGAGCTCGTGTGATGTCTGTCACGACGGCTCCCACCCTGGCCCCTGGTGCCTGCGACATGAACATTCTCCTGCATTGGACTGCGGGGCCCTGCGAGATCCCGGGCTCGTGGTGACCTGTACGATGCAGCTTCCTGGTCCTGCACGTCTGAAGGGAACACTTGGGTCTCCTGACTGTAGATGTTCTCTGAAGCGGTGGGGGAACCCATGTTGATGACTGTGCGGTGCTCGGACCGCTGGGCGAGGTTGACCTCCAAGATGCCCCTGGAATGCAACCCACCGAACGTGTTGCCGGCGACGACCTCGTTCACCGGCTGTTCGGGAGCGTCATGGCGGTCATTGCGAATGGCGTTGCTGGCGGTGTCCTGCCCTATTCTGGCTCCCCCCACGGAGGGACGCGGTCGCCCCTGCAACTCCTTGAGGGCCTTTTTGTGCTCCCTGATTATGGCACTTCTCTTCTCGATCACGGCATCACTCTCCACGATGGCGGCGCGAAGCATCCCTTCTGGCGTCTCGTCATCCCCTGCACCATGCACTACGTCATGCCCTGCCGAAGCAGAGTGTTCCGACAATGGCGACGGTGTCCGCGTGCGGTGCGGGCTAGGAGTCGTTCGATCACCGCGTGCAGGGTCGAGCGAGCGCCTCGATGCGCTGTTCACCTCTTCATCGCCCCTTGCCTGTCTGTGGAGGGAGTTTTCACTCTCTCCTGACGATGGGGTGGGCGATGGCGGTGCACCCGGGGACGTTGGAGCACTCTCCTCTGCAGTTGTGGTCAAGTTGTTCATGAACTCGCCAGCCAGATGTGCACGCAACTCAGTCCGTCGCTCTTCTTCAGCACGCAACGCAGGCCCTACGCGAGCTGCGAGTGCAGATAGAGGGGCCCTGTGCATCACTGCGGACCTTTCCCATGTCACCCAACAGCACTGCTCGAACTTGCGCGTTCTGGAGGACAGGTACTCCATCGTAAACACGACGCCGTAGGAGCCTCGCGCGTGATAAAAGCCATGATCCTCGCAGAGATAGTACATTGCTTTGGAACGAGGAGTGGCTCTAGTCCTGAGGACGTGTAGCGTGTCTCGCTGCAGACCGTCATTCAGGTGGAGCTTGGCGAGCTCGATAAGGTCCTCACCCGTGCAGAGGTCCGCCACGTGTTTCCGTATGGTGCCCAAGAGTCCGCCAGTGCAACCGACTGACTGCCCTCCCAGAGGCAAGTACTCACCTCGCTGTCCCACCGCCGCAGAGGAGGCGTAGCGGTGCATCAGCTTGCTGCTGAGCTCGCATGTATGTGTGCAGCCCCTTCCCACGCTCCGCTTAGGGCTTCCCCAGCATGAACTGCATCTTGCTTTTAAAGCATCGGTATGGGACGAGGAAGACAGTCTGCCCATCCCGTTGCACCAGCTCCGCGATCTGGGCCGGGTCCAGCCAAGTGGACTCCTGAGTGGTGTTCTCGCTGTTGGTGTCCGACTCAGCTTGGTAAGTGCCCTGGAACACCGACGGTTGATACTCCTGACTCTGAGGGTCGAAGTCCCCTTCGGGCCACGTCTGATGTCTCAGCCGCAGCGGAGCTGACACTTTTGCTGGTGGCGGCGCATGACCAGATGGCCCTGCAACCTCCCCCCTCGCGGTTTTGTCTGGAGGAGCTGGCTGTCGAGGTGCCGACGCATGACCAGATGGCCCTGCGCCATCCCTCCTCACAGTCTTGTGTGCAGGGGCTGGCGGTCGAGGTGGCGGCGCCCGCCTGACTCCATAGGCGTCCAGCTCGTCACGTGCCTCATCCTCAGACTTGCACGCAGAGAGCATCACCCTGCCCTCTCCCAAGTGCAGGAACTCCTGGGCGGCGGCGTTGGTGTTGAACACTTCGCCATGTCCCCCTTCTCCATCCGTCACTGGGTAGAACTTCTCCACCTTGCACGTCACATCTGTCAGTGTCAACAAAGGAATGGCCTGCTTGCCAGCCACCACCTCGTCATACTTTGTCTTCAGTCGCGCTCTGAGATTGGCAACATCCACCTTCTGGACGTACTTCAGAGGCTGATATCTCCAGCACTGGTCCTTCTCATAGTAAAACGGCAGCTGGAATTTACCAGTCACCCTGCCCATGGGGGTCACGCTGACGCCATCAGCCATGGTGTGACGCACCATCATCTCCATCAGCTTCCATTGCACTCGGGTCTTTTCGCTGAGCACACAGAACTGATGCACCCTCTTGTCCCACATGAGGGTGCCAGTTACGACGCCCGTGGGGTACACCTTCTGGGCGCTGATGGGAGGCCCCCTTTTTGCCAATACTAGGGTTTAAGATTTTCCCTAATTTTGTGTAATTTTATTTCAATTTCCGACAGTTTTGGGGTTTATGAAAAGTTCTTAAACTTCACCAAAAATATCAACTTTTTCAACTCAATTTAAGGAAATATTTTATGGGGGGTTCAACGTTGAACCCCGAAAATCTTAAGTTAATTTATACAAGATTTCCGGCATTTCTGTGTTTTTCAAAAATTCATAAAATTTTCCATAATGATTAAACCTTTAGCCTGCTTTAAGACAAATAACTTTTGCGGGGCTCATCGACGAATCGAATATTTTTGTATGCAATTTTACAAAGATTTCCGGCATTTGTAAGGTGTATGAAGAATTCCGATTTTTTTTACCAAAAGAATCAACTATTTACACTTGATTTAATGAAATGTGTATTTTTGGTAGTGCATAGTTGAATACATTAAAATTTAATGTAATTTTACAAAGATTTCTGGCATTTTTAAGGTATATGAAAATTTTCGAGTTTTTCATTAAGAAATGCAACTACACTCTACACTGCGGACGCGGTGCACTGCACTTCACTGCGGACGCGGTGCACTGCACTGCACTGCGGACGCGGTGCACTGCACTGCACTGCGGACGCGGTGCACTGCACTACACTGCGGACGCAGTGCACTGCACTTCACTGCGGACGCGGTGCACTGCACTACTTGCGAAGCGGTGCGCACTTCACCGCAACACTACGGACGCGGTGCACTGCACTACACTGCGCACGCGGTGCAATCGCACTGCTTTGCGGACGCGGTGCCTTTGCACTGCGGACGCGGTGCACTGCACTACACTGCGGACGCGGTGCACTGCACTTCACTTGCGGACTAAGGTGGCCACATTACCGGTAATTTGAAAATGGGGGTTGGTAATACCGGGTAATTTACCGGTAATACTTCGCTTGGTATTACCAAAGTATTACCGCCTGCACAAAAATACCTAACTTTTGCCTTGGGAATCTAAAATTGATTTTTTCGATTTCTATGGATACCTGATGATCATTAGAATTGTTGGGGTGCGTGCTATAGCACATGCAACGCCATGCACGCACATTATAAAGCGACACAGTTTACAGAGAAGTGCAGACAGACATGAATATGCACAAAATTACCTAACTTTTGCCGCGGGACTCTAAAAATGATTTTTTCGATTTCTATGGATACCTAATGATCATTAGAACTGTTGGGGTGTGTGCTATAGCACATGCAACGCCATGCACGCACATTATAAAACGACACAGTTTACAGAGAAGTGCAGACAGACATGAATATGCACAAAATTACCTAACTTTTGCCTCGGGACTCTAAAAATGTTTTTTTAGATTTCTATGGATACCTAATGAGCATTTGGGCGCAAGTTTTGGTGATATTCAGGGACCTCGTGAAATAAGGAGATCAGGAACGTATGCTGCTTCCCAAAGTTCGACTGACCACGGAGAGGCGCTTCTAACGCTTCCAAGATATCCTTTGGGACCTGGATAACTTTGTCTATAGAGACGTCCTTCAAGTCGCGCAATGTTTCGTTGTCGTTGGAAGCAAGGGACATACCGCCACCCGCAGCTGAGGCTCCCGTGGCCATGATGCCGGCGAATGGTTATGATGAAAATTTCGTTCAGATAGTGATTTTCCGTTGCTATGCTCTCTTACGGAAAATATTAACCGCGGATCTGCGGATCTGACATGCACGCGGGTGGTAAGATCGACGGTAATTAAGATCTTACCAGTAATTTATCGTGGTAATACCGTATGACCATGGTAAATTACCGGTAAATTCTTAAGTATGGCAGGTAAGACGATTGTGGGGGTCGGTAATACCGGTAATTTACCTGGTAATTACCGTCCCGGTAATTTACCAGAAAAATTACCCGGCCTCCTTA
>LGRX02000530.1:0-20978 GCA_001247695.2 Cymbomonas tetramitiformis | reverse complement strand
TATGGTAATTAGTACAGGCATCAGGCCGCTCGGTCCCGTGTTTAGTACATGAAATTAGCAGCTTGCCTCTCGGCTTTGTGCGGTGCCCTGTGAGTTGTGAGCTGCACAAGCATAACTCTGCTCTGTTCTGTGTATGGTAAGAAGTATGGGCGACAGGCCGTTCGGTCCCGTGTTTGGTACATGGTATACGCAGCTTGCCTCTCGGCTTTGTGTGGTGCCCTGTGAGTTGTGTGTTGCACAAGCACAACTCTGCTCTATTCTGCAGGTACTGGGTACAGACAGCCCTTAAGCCCTGTGTCCGGTGAGTTTGTGACCACCGTTCACTTATGAACTTATGGGAAGCAGACAGCAACAGTGTACCAATGCCACTAGCAGACTTATTTTTAGAGAAGGTTGGAAGGCAGCAAGATGTCGATTCAATTATGTTGCCCTCCGGTAGTTGTGACAGCCGTTCACTTGGAGGCTCGTGAGGAACAGTCAACACCGGTGTGCCAATGCCACTAGTGTGTTTATTTCTTGAGTCAGCAAGTAAACAGCAAGGTGTCGATTCGATTCTAAAGCATACCAGTGCTTGTGACCACCGTTCACTTTTGAACTTGTGAGAAGCATACAGCGCTGTACCAATGTCACAAGTGGGCTTGTTTCTCAAGACGTCTCTGGAGTACACCTGGGGTTGTGACCACCGTTCACTTGGGGGCTTGTGAAAAACAAGCAGCAGCGGTGCACCAATGACACTAGCAAGCTTGTTTTTAAACTCAGTAAGTAGACTGCTAAGTGTCGGTTCAATTTTGAAGCATACCAGTGGTTGTGACAGCCGTTCACAAGGGAGCTTGTGTGATGTATGTGAGTGCTGCAACCGTAAAGGAATGTCCGGGGCTGTAACTTCGTGGTGTGAATTCTGCTTAATTTCAGCTTGCTTCTGACTCTCTATCATAGCCGCTCTCTCTTTTGTTCTTTTCCTATTGAGATCGAGGTAGCTTATACACAACGGGTCAGGTCTTTGGGGTGAGATTATTAGAGAGAAGTAAAAACCTCTTCTTCTTCGGCTGGATCTTCTGCTTCTTCCTCCCCCGTCAGTTCCACCTCCTGTTTCACCCAGTCGCAAACAAACAGCTGTTCGCCCCTTTTGTTCCCGTGGCTTTTTACCAGTGAAAGCTTCGTGTTTCGCGTGTGTCTGATTAGTCCAGGATGCGTTTTTCAATTTTCCCCGCTCTGTTATTTCCGATCGTGAAAACAAGACTTCCCTGAGCGTCAGTTCGCAGTGTCGCTTAAGTTGTAATGTCGGGTGCTTGGTGCGCTTTAATGTCTTGCGACCTGTACTCTCTTGCTCCTTTAATTCTGTATTCTTTCTCTCCTTACTATTTAATGCTTCTGTGATGTCTGTCCCAATCCGAGACCCGTTTCTGGTGAACGTGAGTAGATCGTTTCTGTTAGCCTTGAGTTCCAATCTAACCGTGGTGCACCCGAGATGCTGTGCGTTAAGCGTCTGTTTTCCCCGCTCTGTTACTTCCGATCGTGAAACCAAAACTTCCCTGAAAGTCAGTCCGCGGTATCGCTTGCGTTGTAATGTCGTGTGCTTGATGCGCTTTAATGTCTTGCGACCTGTACTCTCTTGCTCCTTTAATTCTGTACTCTTTCTCTCCTTTCTATTTAATGCTACAGTGATGTCTGTCCCAGTCCGAGATTCGTTTCTGATGAAAGTGAGTAGATCTTTTTCGTTAGCCTTGAGTTCCAATCTGACCGTGGTGCACCCGAGATGCTGTGCGTTTAGCGTCTGTTTTCCGCTTTCTCTTTTGATGTTCTTTTTTCTCCATAGGGCTTTACTGAGTCTCGCAAAATTGGAACTGGCCACACTCACCTGAGCCCAGGCGAAGTTCTCGTAAAAGTTCACGTAGTATCGCTTCTTCGCCAGGATCTCCAGGAGGGCGACGTAGTGCTTGGTGCCCACTCCTGGCGTAACACCAATTTTCCGTGGGAGTTTCGGGTAATGAAGTTTTCTTTTCCAACACAGGTATAACAAAAAAGGCCAGTAAGATTTTAAGAAGCAACCTGAGATTTGCTATTCCGCCTATTGCTGCAATCTTTTCCTCAGCACACCTTCGCTCTGTTTCATACCTTGTTCTTCAAGAGTCGCAAGGTACTCTTCTGCTTGCCGATCGTCGCCATATTTAAACCCAATCTTCCCTCCAGCCCACACTCCATACGTGAAACCCTTTGTCGCTACCCAGGTGAGGTACTCGTAAGCGGTTTCGTTTGTGGTAATTTCGGCAAACGAAAGAGAGCTGTCGTGCTCTTCGTTGATTTTTTCCAGGAGGCTCTCAAAAAACAGCTCGTACTGCCCTTGAAGATGCGGGTCCATACACTCAGATGCCAGCGCGCCCTCTATTTTCGCTGCCAATTCCTTAGTGCTTATCCAATCGGCGTGCGTTATGGTTTCAGCCATATCTGTTTCAGGGAAACACACAACAGAGTTAGCGACTTTAATGTTTTTGTTAGTTTTGCTCTTTTTTTGGTGTGAGACTAGCGCTGCCGTCCAAGCACCCCAAAGGGGTGCTTTTCCGGCAGTGCTTTAGATTATTGTTCAAGTATTTTTCGCCTTCACTGCCTGCGGCTTTCGCCGCAGGCTAACAGGGTGCATATCACAACAGCAAACCGGAAAAGTTCGAGTAAAATACCTCAAAGGTATCCTCTCTACTTTTCTTCTACAAAAAAATATCAACAAAAAATGTAAACCCTAAGCGGGTTTCCTCAGGTCAAACTTGAAATTCTGTAAAATCGAGTGTTTAGTAGGCTTTGTTTATGAAGCGACGGGCATATCATTTTTAATTCCATAATATTACGGAACTTGCTCGCGCAGCCACGATCGCCAACCGTCACTTGAGACCGTACCTACAAGGACCACTCCGTCGAATTTATAAATTCGACGGACCCATTTACGTACGACAATCGTACTCTGGTATTCCTTTATTCGATACGACATCCGGAATTAATTATTCCGAATACGCAGACTGGTCAACAAGCGTTTATTTTCCCGTACTCAAGGTCATTGCGCCGGTATCGTAACCACGTGCTCGGAGTGCAACGCTTTATCGAAACTCAATACAGCGATTAACCCACTCGGCTAAGACGACGGGAAATGGTATACGGACACTCCACCGGGGATCGATCCAGCACGGTCGAAGTAATATTTCAACTTATTCCGGCTAGCTATCCACTCGGCTAATCCACCATGGCGATCTTAAATCGAGTGTTTAGTAGGCTTTGTTTATGAAGCGACGGGCATATCATTTTTAATTCCATAATATTACGGAACTTGCTCGCGCAGCCACGATCGCCAACCGTCACTTGAGACCGTACCTACAAGGACCACTCCGTCGAATTTATAAATTCGACGGACCCATTTACGTACGACAATCGTACTCTGGTATTCCTTTATTCGATACGACATCCGGAATTATATTCCGAATACGCAGACGGGTCAACAAGCGTTTATTTTCCCGTACTCAAGGTCATTGCGCCGGTATTGTAACCACGTGCTCGGAGTGCAACGCTTTATCGAAACTCAATACAGCGATTAACCCACTCGGCTAAGACGACGGGAAATGGTATACGGACATTCCACCGGGGATCGATCCAGCACGGTCGAAGTAATATTTCAACTTATTCCGGCTAGCTATCCACTCGGCTAATCCACCATGGCGATATAAATCGAGTGTTTAGTAGGCTTTTGTTTATGAAGCGAACGGGCATATCATTTTTAATTCCATAATATTACGGAACTTGCTCGCGCAGCCACGATCGCCAACCGTCACTTGAGACCGTACCTACAAGGACCACTCCGTCGAATTTATAAATTCGACGGACCCATTTACGTACGACAATCGTACTCTGGTATTCCTTTATTCGATACGACATCCGGGATAAATTATTCCGAATACGCAGACTGGTCAACAAGCGTTTATTTTCCCGTACTCAAGGTCATTGCGCCGGTATCGTAACCACGTGCTCGGAGTGCAACGCTTTATCGAAACTCAATACAGCGATTAACCCACTCGGCTAAGACGACGGGAAATGGTATACGGACACTCCACCGGGGATCGATCCAGCACGGTCGAAGTAATATTTCAACTTATTCCGGCTAGCTATCCACTCGGCTAATCCACCATGGCGATAAAATCGAGTGTTTAGTAGGCTTTGTTTATGAAGCGAACGGGCATATCATTTTTAATTCCATAATATTATGGAACTTGCTCGCGCAGCCACGATCGCCAACCGTCACTTGAGACCGTACCTACAAGGACCACTCCGTCGAATTTATAAATTCGACGGACCCATTTACGTACGACAATCATACTCTGGTATTCCTTCATTCGATACGACATCCGGAATTAATTATTCCGAATACGCAGACTGGTCAACAAGCGTTTATTTTCCCGTACTCAAGGTCATTGCGCCGGTATCGTAACCACGTGCTCGGAGTGCAACGCTTTATCGAAACTCAATACAGCGATTAACCCACTCGGCTAAGACGACGGGAAATGGTATACGGACATTGCACCGGGGATCGATCCAGCACGGTCGAAGTAATATTTCAACTTATTCCGGCTAGCTATCCACTCGGCTAATCCACCATGGCGATAAAAAAAATCGAGTGTTTAGTAGGCTTTGTTTATGAAGCGACGGGCATATCATTTTTAATTCCATAATATTATGGAACTTGCTCGCGCAGCCACGATCGCCAACCGTCACTTGAGACCGTACCTACAAGGACCACTCCGTCGAATAAATTCGACGGACCCATTTACGTACGACAATCGTACTCTGGTATTCCTTTATTCGATACGACATCCGGAATTATATTCCGAATACGCAGACGGGTCATCAAGCGTTTATTTTCCCGTACTCAAGGTCATTGCGCCGGTATTGTAACCACGTGCTCGGAGTGCAACGCTTTATCGAAACTCAATACAGCGATTAACCCACTCGGCTAAGACGACGGGAAATGGTATACGGACATTCCACCGGGGATCGATCCAGCACGGTCGAAGTAATATTTCAACTTATTCCGGCTAGCTATCCACTCGGCTAATCCACCATGGCGATCTTAAATCGAGTGTTTAGTAGGCTTTGTTTATGAAGCGACGGGCATATCATTTTTAATTCCATAATATTACGGAACTTGCTCGCGCAGCCACGATCGCCAACCGTCACTTGAGACCGTACCTACAAGGACCACTCCGTCGAATTTATAAATTCGACGGACCCATTTACGTACGACAATCGTACTCTGGTATTCCTTTATTCGATACGACATCCGGAATTAATTATTCCGAATACGCAGACTGGTCAACAAGCGTTTATTTTCCCGTACTCAAGGTCATTGCGCCGGTATCGTAACCACGTGCTCGGAGTGCAACGCTTTATCGAAACTCAATACAGCGATTAACCCACTCGGCTAAGACGACGGGAAATGGTATACGGACATTCCACCGGGATCGATCTAGCACGGTCGAAGTAATATTTCAACTTATTCCGGCTAGCTATCCACTCGGCTAATCCACCATGGCGATTTAAAATCGATTGTTGAGTAGGCTTTGTTATGAAGCGAACGGGCATATCAGTTTTAATTCCATAATATTATGGAACTTGCTCGCGCAACCACGATCGCCAACCGTCACTTGAGACCGTACCTACAAGGACCACTCCGTCGAATTTATAAATTCGACGGACCCATTTACGTACGACAATCGTACTCTGGTATTCCTTTATTCGATACGACATCCGGGATAAATTATTCCGAATACGCAGACTGGTCAACAAGCGTTTATTTTCCCGTACTCAAGGTCATTGCGCCGGTATCGTAACCACGTGCTCGGAGTGCAACGCTTTATCGAAACTCAATACAGCGATTAACCCACTCGGCTAAGACGACGGGAAATGGTATACGGACATTCCACCGGGGATCGATCCAGCACGGTCGAAGTAATATTTCAACTTATTCCGGCTAGCTATCCACTCGGCTAATCCACCATGGCGATATAAATCGAGTGTTTAGTAGGCTTTTGTTTATGAAGCGAACGGGCATATCATTTTTAATTCCATAATATTACGGAACTTGCTCGCGCAGCCACGATCGCCAACCGTCACTTGAGACCGTACCTACAAGGACCACTCCGTCGAATTTATAAATTCGACGGACCCATTTACGTACGACAATCGTACTCTGGTATTCCTTTATTCGATACGACATCCGGGATAAATTATTCCGAATACGCAGACTGGTCAACAAGCGTTTATTTTCCCGTACTCAAGGTCATTGCGCCGGTATCGTAACCACGTGCTCGGAGTGCAACGCTTTATCGAAACTCAATACAGCGATTAACCCACTCGGCTAAGACGACGGGAAATGGTATACGGACACTCCACCGGGGATCGATCCAGCACGGTCGAAGTAATATTTCAACTTATTCCGGCTAGCTATCCACTCGGCTAATCCACCATGGCGATTCTATCTCTGAAAATGAAGTCAGAAACTGAATTAATAGCCAATAAATGGTCCCAACATTGCGTGCTCAAGATCGATTGTTCAATAATCAATATATCGATATCCCGTTTTACGCGATCGATATTCAATTCAAGCTTGCATATCAATCAATTTCGATATTTCTCACTTAGTTATTGATTAATTTCGATATTTGTCCACACGATATTGATCAATACCGATATTTGTCCGCGTCATATTGATTAATATTCAATATTTCGATATCCAATAAAAACTTATCGATCAATCACGATATTTCGATATATCGATAATATCGAAATATCGAAATATCGATACTACTCCTTGGCGTACGGGTACGGGTGGACGTGGCTCCCGGCCCCCCCGCAGCCACCTGAGGCAGCTCCGATTGTTACCGAGCCGCCCTCGCCGGGTGGTGCTCCGCCATCGCCGGACTACGAGCCACCCGCCTGGGGCGGTGGAACCGGAGATGAGCTTTCTTCTTCAATTCGGCACAGGACCGAACTGGTTGCACCCGGTGCAACTACCTGCAACGACATCGGCACATCTTCAATTCCCTCAATTTGCTCTACGCATGATTTGACAAACAGTGGTACCAGTCACGGGGAAGCTGAAATCCCCCCCCCACTGTATGGGGGTCCAGCTTCTCCTAGTATCACCCCTTGCTGCGTGTGTCACTGGTCGTGTGTCACCGTATGACACTCACCTGCTAGAAAGCTCACTCCCGTAATCCTTCTATCAGTTTTGTTATCACCGGTTTCCCCATCACTGCCTTCCGAGTTCCTGTTGCAGTGAAATAGTTAAATATATATTCACACAAATATATACCTATTTTCACCTGGCAGATATATAGTGCTGAGGTAATATATATCTAACTGGAGAGATAACCCCTGAGTTAAGGGTTACGGAATCAGAACAGTAAAGTGTGTCTTGATAAAAGAGGTATACACATAAATACTAACGGGTGTTTCCCGTCTACTGGTGACGGTCACCCAGCCTACTATAGGAAGTGACAGGTGACGGATTTGACTGTCGGTGCGTCACATCCAGCACACCACCTAGGGTGGTGACCGGAGCTAGTAGTGAAACGAAGCAAACAAACTCCCTACTCAACTTCAGGAGGAAACTGTAGCACAACTGGGGGCCTGTACTCTTGGTCAGGGCGGTCCCAGTTCACAGCAAAGATTGTCAGATACTGCTGTTAGGTGCCAAAACCCTAAACACAGCTCAAATTCAGAGAGCTCTTCTGCACATCTAGGAAGCTACACTATAGCTAATCTCTAGGCAGGCACGGTGTGACCAATTTCTAGCCACGAGGGGTCTTCGGAGCTGGTTGTCCGGCTCGGAGCAGCGTGACTGTGAAGCAGTTGCCGGCCCCCGGGGCCGGTGATGAATCATTCGTAGAAGAAATTGACGAATTCTCGATCATGGGAGGCTGCACTGCACCGGGGTGCTGCCAAGTGCTGCCCGACGGTGGGGCCTCGTCATCCGAAGACGACGCCGGCGACAGTGGAGGACCGTCCTCAAACAGCTCGGCAGGCGGCGGCGGCCCGGGATGCCACGGCATCGGAGCCATATAGAGGCCCTGCCGTCTCTGCTCCCGCCGTTGGCGACGAGGCGGAATAGCACACGGCATGTCATGAATCACGTCAGCTGGCGAAGCCTCCGCAGCCGGGACTGCCGAGTCAGCCCACGCAGCACCACCGACCGGTGGACCCGTGCACGTGCGCGCACCGGCACCACCGACACCGGCAACGGCGTGCGGTGCGGCGGTGGCACAAATTATAAAGAGGGCGCACACCAAGGAGGAAGTGAGGAGAGACCTCGCGAACCTCGGAATGCCGTTCCCGCAGCCGTACCGCGGCCGCGGCGGTGTCACCGAGGCATCTTCGTCGTCATCGTCGCTCGTGGCGTAAGTCGCGGGCTTGTAGTCGATCACGCGTTCCGGCCCCTCAACCGCGGAGAGCAAATTCATGCTCGGGGCCGGCTCATCGGGCACCAACGCAATCCCCGTGCTCTCAATGAAGTCGGCAAACGTGCGGGTGACAGGAGGGCAGAAGGGGTTCGGCGGACCGGTCCATTCCTCCTCGGACTCAATCGACGCGGGCGGTGAGTGTGCGGGCGGCTCCGACACCACCGGCAAGTCGGCAGTGAAGGTGTTGACGTTGAATGTCGAATCCCCAGCCGCGCGCGCCAACTCGGAGAACTCGGTGACGGCGGACACGAGGGCCTCACCGTCCTCCTCGCAGAATGAGCACGCGGAGAGGTCGGCGAAGATGTCCGGCTTCCCGCCCGCGAGCATGCAAAGGGCGTCGAACTCTTCGGCGTCGTCGTGGTCGATGGCATGTTGAAATTTTGCGGCCAACACCGAGTTCTCGGCCTCCTCAGCGAAAGCGTAGGCCGAGAGCCCGGTCCGGCCTCCGTTCGGGCAGTCCCGATGCCAATGGCGCGCCTTGCCCTTCGCGCACACCTGATTTTGGCAGTACGGCACGGTCGCGCCGGTGTCGCGATGGAAGGCCACCTTCTTGGAGATGGACTGAGACCAATTGCCCCCTTTGGGGAGGGGCGAGGCCGCGAAACGAGTCTTGATGCGGCGGTCCGGCTTGTCCGCGCGAGGAGTAAACCCCCGCGGAGCCGGTCCGGACTCGGCGGTGTCGAGGAATGCGGCTAATTGACGCTTCAAGTCGAGGACCATCGTCCTCAAGTCCGCGAGCTCACCGGGTCCACCGGAGTCATCGGCGGCTCCCTCCATGAAATGCGTGCCGTGAGAGTAGCGGTGTGCGGACGCCGTGGCGGTGCCCGCCCGCACGTGCTCGGAGTAGCATTCACGCACCCATTGTTGAATCGTGAGGAGGTCGTGAGCGGCTCGTTGATCGTGGAGAAGCAACCGTGATACCACCGGCTGGTAGAAGACGGTGTCGAGGGACTTGATGAACAGCGCCTTCACGTCCTCATCGTGGAGTGTCGCCCGCGTCCTCGCAGCCTTCAGAGCGGCGTTGAAGTCGCTGATCTTGTCATGCGGGTCCACGCCCGCAGAGACGCGGATGCCCAACATGTCCGCCTGGCCCTGAAAGGGGTCACCCGCTGGGATCATGCGGCGGGCAAACTCGAGAAGCACCCGCTTACCGTCGTTCGGGAATGTGGAGTGCGAGGAGTCCATCCAGTCCGCTGCCGGCGACGCGGGGTCAACCATGAGCTCGAGCGTGGAGAACAATAAGGCGTTGGCCTCCACGCGGATGGGAAGGGTAGCATCGTCCAGCAGGAAAAGGGGTGCGAAACCAATGTCCTCCGTGACAAACGCCGTCTGCAGCGCAGAGACCATCCTGGCGAAGATCGCAGACGCGTGGCCCTTAGCCGCCGAAAACCGCCCGTTCTTGTCCTCGAACAACTTTTGACGAACGGACTTGGAGACTTTCATGTCGAAGTGCTCCCGTTGAAGCGTACGCACCGAGGCAAGGAACGTAGCACCTGCTGAATTGGCAGCCGGCTGAGCTGCCGGCGGTGTGGCTGGAGTGTTGGCGTGTCTCGCAGCTGCTGAATCAAAAATCGTGGCTAGTGCGCGTCGGCGATTCGCCATGCTAGCGGTGGCTCGAGTAGAAGCAACCATAGTGAGAAGGACTGAAGGGGCGGAGTGAGGCAATGAAACGTGAGATGTGCGGCAGTTTCGGGCGGCCAAGAAACGCGTGGGTCGCCGATACGGCAGCCGTGAGAGATCAAATAATTCCGGGAAGTCGTGTGGTAGCGGCGGCCGATACGTAACGGTGTGGGATCCAACCAGAAAACGTAAACCAATCCAACGTTAAGCCCCGTAAGAAAACTGCTCTCCAACCGGTGCGGCGTGCCGTAAATCAACCCGTAAAATTTAGGCCATACCCGTGACTGCCGGCACTCTCACGCGCGGAGCGCCTCACTCCATCCCAGGCGTCCGAGCTTAGCCACTCATGGTGGCAATCTCGCAGTGGCTAAATAAAGCGCAAGTGGGGCCAAACCTGGCAGATATATAGTGCTGAGGTAATATATATCTAACTGGAGAGATAACCCCTGAGTTAAGGGTTACGGAATCAGAACAGTAAAGTGTGTCTTGATAAAAGAGGTATACACATAAATACTAACGGGTGTTTCCCGTCTACTGGTGACGGTCACCCAGCCTACTATAGGAAGTGACAGGTGACAGTCTTTACTGTCGGTGTGTCACATCCAGCATCACCTGTTCTATCAACCAGCTCTCCTGGGCGCTGTAACAGTGGCACCGGCTCTCCCGGGCACTCTCGACGTGGCTAGAGTTGACGAGATCGAGATTAGCCTACCTCCAGACTGTTATGCTGTTGGTTCAGGTTGCCCCAAGATGGGCTTAATTTAGGGTTTTAACTGTATCTGCATTCTGCAGTATGCCAACTGACTGCTAGTTTCAGGAGTTACCCTGCCAGAAAGGACAGGTTCTCCTGTAGGATGCTTATTTCCACCGAAGCTGAGTAGGTGTTTGTTTCAGTTCCGTGACCACCTAGATTGCCAGTCACCACCCTAGGTGGTGTGCTGGAAGTGACGCCCCGACTGTCATTCCTATAGTTAGGGTGTATGACTGTCACCGGTCCCGGAACCCTAGACCCCGAACATATAACGGGAAGACTCGGTATTCTGCTTATCCGTTTTATCTATTTCTGATTACCACACACCGAATATACAGTCAAGCTGGCATATTCAGCAACGGCGATCAGTGGCATGTATTCGGATAAAATTTTCTCGAACCATGCAGGCAAAAGCAAAGGTAGCACCGCATCGGTTTGAAATGACGCGCACGCGAGGGATCGAAACGGGACCTTAATCGATTTGCATTATGTCTGCGGAGTTGGGGGCGCGCCGCAGGCAACTAATGTGTGAGGAAGGGGGCGGGGACCTAGGGGGGTTGCGCCGCAGGCTTTGAATTACTTACATGAATACCTAATCAAAGCTCGAATCCCAACGGGCGATACCAACGAAATTTCGATCTGACGACGGCCAAACGATAACGATGACATCGCCAGTTCGCCAGTTCGCCACTGCATTCGCGTACGTGTGCCGCGACGCGACGCCACCCAGACGTTATGGCATGGCAGACGCGGTGTTCAGAGAGACAGAATTGCAATCGTCATAATAATAAAGCCCGGTTACTAATCGTATCGTGCCAGTGCCGTCCGATCGCAAAATGACGTCAAATATTCGGTCGCAGGCCTAGTGGAGATCTTTAGATCGACTGGCCTAGTACTCATACAAGATGCATAGTTAGTAAATCAGCTTCCTACGTTCCTACACGCTACAGTGTGGTCTCCTCGCCTCAACGTCAAGTCTCTGTCTCAAGTCTATGAGTACAGTATGTCCACTCGCACTGTTGAACTGTACTGTATCGTGTAACATGAGCCCGCTCGGCTGTGTGAGTATCCTAAATCTGGTCCTTGGCGCTGCTGAACCTGTTCATGAGAAGAGCCGGAAGACTTGACGAGAAGTGAAAAGTCGTACATAACTTGAAACGTATTTGTTATTCTCTATAACACAAGCATAAACACGTTTGCGAATTGTTGACACCATGTGGGAGGGGGGAGGATATCTCCTCAGTCCGGTGGAAGCCGCCCAGGTGCAGTCAGTTCTCAGAGGTTCGCTTGAGAAATTGGCCCTCGCGAGCATTATTACAGTTGATGCAGCAGAGCAGGCGGCAGAGCTTTCTCGTAGTGTTGGAGATGAGATATCCAGAGTTATTCAGGATCAACGCCAGCTGGAGCAGCGGTTTGAAGTGCTTATTCAGGCGCGTGGAACTCTGCGGCAAATGCCAAATAAGACAAAATTCAAAGAGAACCAAGCTGAACTACACGAAGTTGCGAACCAGCTCCGACAAAGCACAAAACTACTCTGCCGCAACTTGAAGGAAAACCCCAATGTTGCAGGAAATATGCTGAAAATCCAAACAGAACGTTTGAATCTTCAGACATTGGTGTCTACATGCCTTTTGGAGCTGGACGACTGCTGTTACGACACGCTAACGAAAACTGTAGACGACGAGGAGGCCCGAGAATTACTTATAGCTGAAACGATTGAGCGCGAGAGAGCAGCAACGCAGGCCGTGAAACAGCTCAGAGTTCAACTTAAGGAAGAGAAAACTGCGCATGATGAGGAGATGGCAACGAAAAAAAAGGGCCTTACTGTTTTGAAAGAAGAGCTCAAAGAGTTGAAATCAAGGCAAGAGATAAAATACACACACATCCATATGAAATTAGTTAGCCCACTTCCCCAACCTGCTCTGAGCTTCCCTTCAAAACCCTGCTCGCCCGAGGCGCCATTTTCATGCTTGCACTTCACTGAACGAGCACCAAATAGCTCCAACCGCTTTTATTATCTTGAGTTCTTGTTGACAAGTTCATATTGAAATTTTCGTGTGGTTGGGCGTTTTGTTCTCACTTTCGGGAGTGGTGTGCCGTTCAGAACTACAACTGAAACCAAGTACAAAGAGAAGGAATACAACGCAGATGCTCAGTGCAACCGCCGTGTTCAGGCCTCGCACCTGAACGAACTCGAAGATGAAATGGAGCGCTTGCGAAACCAAATTCAAATAGAAAACAATGTCCACCAGGCTAGTCGAGAATTTTTGATAAAAAAACAGCAGCAGATGCAGGAGGAGGTATGCCCTTTTGCTTCACACTTCTGGGATTCGAGTACGGCCAATCCCTTGGAAAGCCAAAGTTGAGACGAGTTTATATGAAAAGCAATTTAGGCTTGGGCTGCAGCATATTGCACTCTGATATTTCAGGATGGTATCATAACTAAAGTGCCACGCCTGGTGGCATTCAGGTGTTGAGCTGGATGGCTAAGCACGAAGCCGACACACAAGCCAAGGATAAAGAGCTCGAGCAGCTCAAATTGAATCACCAGCGCGACCTTGTCAAGCTGAAGGAACTCAAGGAGAAGTATCAGCAGGAGCTAGCTGACAGGTGCATGACTTCCCAAGCTTTCCCCCTTCATTTCTTCCAAATACTCGTCGGGGAGCAGTGCGAGCTCGAGTGGCAGCGCGCTGGCAGTGGCAGTAGCTCTATGCGTCTTTCTTCCTGTTTTTTTTCGAACGACTGCTGATGATTTTGTGTGAAGGCTAAACGTTTTGGGGAGTTTGGCCATCAACAGAGAAGTTCGGCTCGCTGAAGAGCGCCGTAGACAGGAGCAAGAAAATCAGCAGCAGATAGACAAGGAAAAGTATATTCCCAACTTCCTGTTCACTTACACCGCTACACTTCCTGATGCCCTGTCTGTTGTTACTTGGTTTCGCAACGTGTGCATCTCCCCCTGCGGTCCCTGAGAATCATTGTGTTTGCCGATTTTCCGCACTATTTCTCGTGTACCTGATAGCTTAAAGTTCTGAATAGCTATAACGGGTAAAGTTATCATTTTGCTACAGCTACACATAGTCGTGTGAGGGAGGATTGCATTCACGCATAATCTATGCTCTGTGGCCTCGAAATGTGGTCACAATTGTCAACGTCACAAAAAACTTCAACAGGCGAGGGATGCTGAACACAACTCATTTGTACCTCGGTATCCTGTCATCAGTTTTAACGACAGTGGTCCGTGTAGGGACCGTTGGATCGCACACGAAATGCTCGCTTGAAGCGTTTGGCGGGGTACCCCTGCAGGCAAACTCGTGCAGCTACCAAGATTCAGGCTCTGTACCGAGGCTGGAAGGTTCGATCGACCATGAATCCGAAAAAGGGAGGCAAAAAGGGGAAGAAGGGGAAAAAGAAGAAGTAGGGCCGATCTGCAAAATAATTCTGCCCTTCTTGCCTGCTAAATACAAAGCTGTGCTTTCGGAGGACTCGGTCGACTTTCCACAACTACCTCTTCTTTCAATACTCCTTGTTGAACCTTTAGCCTTTGGACCTGTTCACCTCATTTCATGTTTCCATACCAGCCTTCTTTCTATTTTCTTGGGTTACACTGGGGATAGGTGTGGCCACTTGGATTAGCAACCCAAAGACCTATGCCAGCTGCCGGCACACGTATTTCAAGTGCTTCTAGTACTAAGATTTGCGGTGCAATATGTATGTTATGAATGACAAGCTCGTTGGCAAAATACATTGTATGAGACGGACTCTTAAGTTTCTTCCACTCTCACCGGATGGGACCCTGCCATACTGCGGTACTGGTAAAGACAGTGCCAGTATATGCGTGCTTCAGAAAAGATGCCATAGCAACTTGTGGTCTACACTTGACAGTTGCAATATTGTTTTTTGAATAAATGGAGATGCTTGCAGAGTAACAATGCACGTGGGTAGGTTTCTTGCCTGCAGCTTTACGGCATGTCTCTCTTGAGATAGGTTTGAATTATGAGACATGGAGAGAGTTGACTCGTTAGGAAATATGTTTGCAACACTGTTTCCTATTGAGTTTTCCACTTAAAAGTGATGCTGATATATGCACAGCTTGCAAGCATATTTGTTAGTATATACGGTGTTAGTAACGCTTTAAATTGAACCACTTGCTAAGGGTTGCGATGGTGACGATATTGCAAAATGAAACAGCATGATAATTGATTTTAGATACGTTTCCGCACCAAACGTAAACATGCCACTTTGTGTAAATCCGATAGCCCCAAACTGCATGCTCCAAAGGTATGAATGATGTACAAATAAGGCGCGGGGTTCGATTTTTTCAGGATGCTTTGCTTAATCAAATTAAGGGCCAACCACGAATCTTTGGGGATTTTTTAAAAAAATGTTGGGAAAGGGCATGTTGTGTCATTGATGCATTCGGTTTGATGCAACTTGAATTTTTGCGAAAACGAAATTTGCAAAAATAATAATGTGTGTGCGTGTAATGCTGATTTTGGGGGTGGGAGTATGCTAAGATACAGTATACGAATACGCTGTAATAATAAGCTAACAAATACTAATAGCATGTTTTTGTGGCATGCAATAGGTGTGGTCGTGTTACGGTACATGAGTGACATGATATCGCTCCGGGGACGCGAGTCGCGATGTGACACGGCAGTCACGAACTCACGATTCAGGCTTACTGCGATCGGACGCTATGAGCCGGGTTCAAAGTAATTTTTGAAATAGCGAAGCGTTTCAAACTTGAATTTCTTGGAACTTTGGAGCTGCTGAAAACCCCTGTTGGCGCGGCGTGCTCTTGCTTGCGTGGATTGCGCAGTGTAATACATGTGCATGTGATGGCTCTTTGTTTCTGTGCTCTGACCACTGATTGTGTGCGTGTATATATATTTCGCGCTCATCTTTGGTTTGTGTAAGGATGCCGATTTTGTGCAGCGTGCTTAACTGGTTCCTCACGATGCATACTTGGGTGCGGTTGAGTTGACAGTTTGAGGCGTTCAACTTTCTGCCGCGGACATGCGTTATTGGTAGTCGGTGTTGTGGCGGCATCATATTTGCGTGTTGCATCGGACTGATAGCTTCCAAGATACCGTATAGTAGTTCTATAGGAACCGCGGGAACGCTTCCGTTTACGTTTTTATCATCCCTCACTGTGCTTAAGTACCCCCCTTACATTTACAAGGACTTACGGCAAGAACAGCAAGTACAGTCGGCCGGATACACGGGGACATGCGGGGACATACAGGGTGTGACATACATGGACATACAGGGACATACAGGACTACTACCGGGAAGTACGAGGCACTTATGGGTACATACGAGAGGTTCCCAGGAGTACTGTGAAATACAAGGACATGTTGGCAGGTACGGTTAGCTACGGGCAAGTATTGTTAGTTACAGGCCCCTACCGGGGGAACTGCCATTTACAGGCAACTACTGGCGAATCATGACTCGCGCCACCCCCCTATGCCATATCGCGAAAATGGCGCCCAGGACGTAAACCGTGTGTCACATGCTCCGCGTCAGCAGACCTCGATTCCATATTCGTTCTGAGACCGAGAAAAGGCATCTCCAGATTTTCTCAGCTGCTCGCACGAGCTTCGGATGTGCATGCCACGATCGTGTCGCCAACTCTGAGGAGACGATGCACGATTGCACGTTATATAAAGATCTCACTGCCCGATCTACTGAGTACACACGGCATATTTCCACCCGACAGATTAAATCTGCTTTCTCAAAGCGATCGAAGCATAACTCCAAATATGTGCAATAATCATAAGTTACATACATTTAAATGTAAATTAAACACGTGATTGGATAGAGGATTCCTTCCATTTCTTCGCATCATCTCCTCCTCGATACCTTAGTGGATCAGTCATCGATTAGCTGTGGTGATGTTTATCGAGGGAGCTGTCGATACGTGACGGTGCGAGGGTAACGAAAATCAGACGTGAAAATTACTCTCAGTGAATTCATAAAAGCTGTCGCAGCAATCGTTCAGACTTTCAGGAGGCCAGCGCTTCACGTTCACTTTCAGTTCTTCTGAACGCTAAATTCAAGACGCGTTAGAAATTTCGAATTTTCAGACGGCGTGTTACCTTCTATTTTGTTACGAGGCGACTCGAGTCGCAAAGCTTGACGTCTACACTTGCTAGAGTTGTTGTGCCAACACCGCTCGTCGCATGTCGCATGTTGCGTGTTTGCTTTCTTGAGGAGACGTTGCTGATAGCCTCTGGACGGCGTTGACCGGCGTATTCAAAATTTTTGGTCAGCTCTCGAAGTCCACAACGACTGGCGTGGACCCGGTTTGACCGCGTCACTGAAAGAGTTTGAAAGCGCTTGTCAGCGCTCGTATATTTCCAAAGAACTTTACTCTTGGCTATTCTCGTTTCCAGTGCGACGCCGCTTTCACGCAACGAAAGCCGCTATTTCCCGCTCTATATGTGAGGTTGCGTTGATCAATGCCGCTATTGCCACACGAGCCTGTAATATTGCTTATCACTCCGCGCATATGCTGTGTTGTATATTGTCGTTAACTTGAGTAGCGTGATAATTGCTGACATAATGTAGATATATTCAAAGGGAAAAAGGAACGCACGGGTTAATAAGCTCCGCACAAGCCACAATGAGTAGCGAAAACGTGTCCCCAAACGTAAGCCAACAAGCCGCTCCACCAGTTCCGAGCGCTGCGCTACTCGGAGCTCTTGCGTACCTGAAGACACACTGCCCGCCACTTCCACCGCCTCCGCCACCTGATCCCAACGTGATAAGAAGAAGAGGCGGGCAAACTAAGCACGATGACCCAACGAACGCGCGTTACTCGATTGTCAGGGCCTCCCTTAAAGATAGCGACAAAGCCAGCTTCGACCTGATAAAGAAATACGGCGCAGCGCTTTTGAAAGCCACAGGAGTTTGTGATTGCAAGAAATCGCCAGGAGAGTGCCACAGCGACTCTCACGTGGTGAGATATCTTGCGGGTCATTATATTTCTGATATCGAGAAGTTTTTCAAACGTCAAACCGAAGATGCCGAGCGAATCAAGTCTTCGGAAAATGAGCTGCGCGAGCAACTTCGTTCCGAGTTCGCGAGTTCGAACAGAAACCTTGAAGTAAAAGTGCAGAGATTGACTACCAAGAATACTGAAGTTTCGAATTCTTTAGCAGAAAAAATAGCAATTATCCACGCGAAAGATGCGGAAATAGCTCAACTCAAGAAGCAACTTGAGGAATACTCCACACCAGGAGCACATCCCGCCGGGTCGATGACACTGGCGGATCGAGAGGGACTCCGGGATAAAATTCTCACTTTCCTTGGAGTCAAAGATGCCTTCCAAAACCTTCAAAAACGTGTGCATGAAAAGGAAGTCAGGTGAGAATGAATTATGTTTGATGCTGCTTTCTTGGTTTACATTTTTTATGCTCATGTCTTACAACCTGAGACTAATACTTCATCATACCCTCAGAAGATTTCATCTAAGCCTATAGTAGGTCTGGGACGGTACAGTCGGGGGTTAGCCCAAGCTGAGAGGTGAATCTCAGTCTGCCATACCAAGTTTGCTTACATCTGCTTACATCAGGTATCACAAACTGCTTATTTTTTTCAGGCCTATTGGCACCATGCGCTTAACCCAAGAGTGGTTTTGACTTGTGCAGCTTAAAGAAGGCAAGACAAGCGGATAGAGCTGCAGGTATACCTGAGCATGTACCGGCTGAGGAGGAGGAGGAGGAGGAGCATAGTACCGTTGAAAACGAGACTGTGCATACACCACCACGCCAAGAACCTCAAGCTCAATCTAACCTAAAGGCCACTCAACAGGAGATGCGGGAACTGCAACAGCGTATCGGAGCTACACTTGGTAACGTGATGCACGCCAACGAAGCTGAGGCTGCAGTCCGATTCCATGATTTGGTTTGGAAATCCATTGAACTGGGTGCGTTCCGCAAGCTAAACAGATTGCAGTCACTGAATCAGGCATGCAAGACACGTGACACGCATATGATCAGTCAGGATCAGTATAAAGCAATCTACAAAGATATGAAGGAGGTCATCACTTCCGAGTGGGGCAGGTGCGATTCGAACATGCCCAGTGCACCGAGCCCGCATCTAGCAAGTCACCTGCTTCGACGCTGTGCAAGTGCTCTAATGCTGTAAGAGTGCAGTGCTCCAATGTTGTGCGAGTCCTGCGCTGCTGTGTTGTGCGAGTGATCCCCTCCCGTGATGTACACATGCACTGCTCCAATATGTTGTGTGAGTGCCGCGCTGCTCTATCTGCTGTGCGAGTGATCCCCTCGCGTGATGTGCAAGTGCAGTGCTCCAATGCTGTGCGAGTGCTGCGCTGCCGTGATGTGCGAGTGCAGTGCTCCAATGTTGTGTGAGTGCAGTGCTCCAATGCTGTGCGAGTGTACGGTGGGACGGGCTATGCGCGCTGCTACAAGCTTGCTCCGGGGTGTCGCCTGAGCGCTGCCACAAGCTTGCTCCGGGGTGTCGCCTGAGTGCTGCCACAAGCTTGCTCCGGGGTGTCGAGCGCGCTGCTTGTTCGGGTGTCGCCTGAGCGCTGCGACAAGCTTGCTCCGGGGTGTCGCTTGAGCGCTGCGACAAGCTTGCTCCGGGGTGTCGCCTGAGCGCTGCCACAAGCTTGCTCCGGGGTGCCACAAGCGTGATCCCCTCGCGTGATGTGCAAGTGCAGTGCTCCAATGCTGTGCGAGTGCTGCGCTCCCGTGATGTGCAAGTGCAGTGCTCCAATGCTGTGCGAGTGCTGCGCTCCCGTGATGTGCAAGTGCAGTGCTCCAATGCTGTGCGAGTGTACGGTGGGACGGGCTATGCGAGTGCTCCCCTCCCGTGATGTGTAAGTGATTTCTTCTGAGGGCTCTGTTATTGCAATGCTCCGTGCACCTAGGGCTCTGTGACTGCTCATTGCATAAGTTATTGCATGGTGGCGAGGTTGTGGAGCATACCTGTTGTGACATCTCAGAGTGGAACTGAGATCTCCGAAACGTAGTTTCGGTGCTCTAGCTTTTGAGCTAATGCCACACAAGATCAAAATCATGATTGTCCGCAGTGAAGCGTGCATGGAATGATCAGTGCACGGGACGATCTGTGGATGGTGTGCTCAACAATGGGGACGATCTGTGAATGGGTGCTCAGTGTATGGGATAACAATATGCAGGTGGGACAGCCATGCAAAGACACCCTTCGGCCACCCCATGATTACGCCTGGCATCTTGAATAAGAGCATTCAGGAGTTTTCCTTGAACATCGAGTACCTGCGGCCTCAGAAGCATGTGAATGAAGGATGGCACTTCGGGACATTAGAGACTTTGGGACTCATGGTGCGGGCAGAGGAGCTATATAACACAGAGTTCGACACAGTGGAAGTCATAGCATCCGTCGATGGAGCCAGAATATCCGATCAACGTCCAGGCAACTTTTTACGTTTCCGGGCTAGGAACTGGCTGGTGGGAGCAGCCCGTAGATTGGGGAAATTCCAATCTCACAATCAAGTATACCCTTTCTCGGCTTATTATGCGAATGATGAGAAATATGAGGTATCAACTTCCTTAGCAACTCTACATTGTTGGAGACCCGATACTTCCACCACGGCCAGGCGCGCTGCCACCGCGGCCAGGCGCGCTGCCACCAGAGCCAGGCGCGCTGCCACCACGGCCAGGGGCGCTGCCACCACGGCCAGGCGCGCTGCCACGAGAGCCAGGCGCGCTACCACCACGGCCATGCGCGCTGCCACCACGGCCAGGCGCGCTGCCACCACGGCCAGGCGTGCTGCCACCAAAGCCAGGCGGGGAAGCATCTAACCCGAGGGATTTGCCATAGTTCGTTGCTGGAGGTGTTTGCTATCTGTTTATGTTGCTAGTTGTGCACCACTACATTAGGAAGAAACCCAAGCACACTCCTGCTCCTATGAATGCAGTTGTTTTTGCGGCTCGGCGCCTGGATGTGGTATGCAAGGTGAGCGCCCCGGCTCGGCGCCTGGATGTGGTATGCGAGGTGAGCGCCCCGGCTCGGCGCCTGGATGTGGTATGCGAGGTGAGCGCCCCGGCTCGGCGCCTGGATGTGGTATGCAAGGTGAGCGCCCCGGCTCGGCGCCTGGATGTGGT
>LGRX02000529.1:79379-136105 GCA_001247695.2 Cymbomonas tetramitiformis | reverse complement strand
GCACCCGGATTGCCGGGCGGGCGGGGTGCATCACCGTGATGCACGCCGACATTGTGCTAAAATGCAGCGGCAGCGGGAGGACCGCCTTATTCGCAAGAGTCGCATTTGCTCAATAACAAACACCCACACAACCTGATATGCTAATGCACCGCAGTAAAAGCAAATACATATGTAGTATTGTAAACGCCTAAGGTATCGCAGATTATTGATGGTAAACCCTACTATCGGATTAGGCTATCGTACCCTTGCTAATATACCTAGTCGTGACACGGGGCTCTGACACAAGCTATACTCGCCTGACTGTCACCCGTTCTCCAAGCTATGACTTATTCGGTCATTTGGCTATGGCACACATTTTTTTTTGAAATTGACCTGAATTTTCTTTTGAAAAATTTCCGAGAAGCACCTAGAATTTTCCTCCCTTTTTGAAAAGGCACCTACAATTTCCTTAAAATTCCCATCTAATAACATGAAGACGCGGGTCCCACACACGCCCAAATTTCGCCGAAAAGCGTTTGTGCGAGGAGTCGCGGACTAGTTTGGTGATGTGGCAATAATGAATCGATTGTGGTAATATGCAATGTCGCGGTGATAATGAATCGTTGGACGGGTAAAGTGAAATATATGGAAAATCGTCGCTAGATGGTGTAGATGGTTAAATTCAACCTACTTCACCTAGAGACCGGGGTTCGACTCCCATCCTCGCCTGGCGCTAAGGGTGGCTTTTGAAGCCACCTAGAGTTATACGGCTTGATCGACCGTATATACTTATATTGTAGAATTGCAATCTATATCAAGGGACGTGTTCCTGGGATCCCGGCGTAAGCTATTCCGAATGATGAGAACTCTGTACAGATCAACAGAGAGGAGACGGAAGGCGCGTAGACGATTTGAATACTTTGAAAGTACTTTTGGATACACCGGTTTATGTACGTGTATAGGAATGTCAGCCGCCATCGCAATCGCGATCGCTACCCCTAGATCGATCAAGCCATATTTCCACAGATTTTTCACCGATCCTCCAAAATTTTATTTTATTTTATTTACATATTTTAATCGAAATTTGATTTATTTTGAAAAAACACCCAAAATTTGACCATATCTTGAATTTTTTAAAGGCCCAAATCGCTCCCAAATTTTGAAGCAAATTTCAAAAAGTCCTGGCCAGTGCCAACCGGTCGTCCGAACTCTCCGAAATTGGCTTAGCTTAACTCAGCCCAGCACCGTATTTGTATTTAAAGACAGTCTATTATAGTCATTATATCGAGCCTCCGTTTTCCGAGAATCTTGAATTCTGATCACCGCTCATATAGTATCTCAACAACACCCGCCTATGGCGTGTCTATTACTCTGGTCATCACAACTAGATCTACGCTACATTTATGGCCGCCCTACCTCTCTCCGCCGCGCACACAATGATGATACTCCATCCTCGCACACGATTATGCGCAATTTAAACTGAATGTGCATGGGTCAGTACGAATTTCTTACTATGGAACGATTAATCAAGGCGCAACTTCGGTTAACGAGATGATTACACTAGATCCCGCGCCTGACTGAAAATTTGAACGTGTTTCCGTGTGCCAGTATTACTTACAATGCCAATGCTCAAACGATGCCCGTTTCCTGTGAAACCATCCAGCATCATAAATCGATAATGATAATACACCATGCCGTCTCCATCTTTGTATTGCATCGCTACAAACAACCTAGATCCTGTAAACAACTGGTTCATTTCTCTGAACACAGAAGGGAAGATCCAGCAATGCGCCATACACATATTTCAGCAGGTGAAGCCTTCCTCTATCGCGAAATCACCTTCTGTTGCGCGAAGACTTATCCTGTAGAAATATCATCAACGAGGATGGCATGTATACTTGTCAAGCAAAAGTCGGTGCAGTTGCTATGCCTTCCATTCAGAGTTCACTCTCTGCCCAGCAGCTTCGCCTCGAGATTTGCAACAGGGGCGTCCACCAGCACATACAACAGTGCAGAAAGCACATACGAACAAAAGAGGATTCCCAGATAGTAGAATACCATAAGCTGATCCTGGTACCATTTCATATATTGATCTGAGTAGATGAACACATCAAGGAATGTAATGTGGATTAGGTAAACACCGTAGCTGAGCTTCGAAAACGGTATGTATATCGGTAAAGAGAGCATTTTATTCACCAGAGGTAGGCCCCCCATCGCACATCCGACAATCAAGAAGGCAAATGCCCCACTCCACAGAGCGCGCAGCCCACCAAGATAGAGCACATTCTCCACCTTCGTGAAGCTCCGCCCATGTCCTGTCTCGGGCTGGTAAACGGCCATCAGGTCGAGCACCATGAGCCCCATCGCAACAACAAACCCGACACCGTACTTTCCAAGCCGGGGTGTGCATGCACAGATCACCTTCGTGCTGGCGAATTTGGTAGTCATAGCATCCTCCTCCGGAGCCTCCAGCTCTTCAGCAAGTGCCGCGTACTCGCCTTGCTCGAGTGCGAGGTCCGCGGATGCCTCTTTCTGCGCGTTCCAGTGATCCACCAGCACACCGACGAGCACTCCGATGCCGTATGAAGCATAGCGATATTCCGGCTGGATATATAAGTCTCCCGCAATACGCTGTGCAAAAAAGAACAGAAAGTGTCAGAGCTGTTGTGAGACAAGTGCACCCCGCATGACCGGCTGAGAAGCGGTCAGGACAGCTGTGCAATAAGTGCACCCCGCATGACCGGCTGAGAAGCGGTCAGGACAGCTGTGCAATAAGTGCACCCCGCATGACCGGCTGAGAAGCGTTCAGGACAGCTGTGCAATAAGTGCACCCCGCATGTCCGGCTGAGAAGCAGTCAGGACAGCTGTGCAATAAGTGCACCCCGCATGACCGGCCGAGAAACGGTCCGTACAAGCTGTGCAATCAGTGCATGCCGCATGACCGGCTGAGAAGCGGCTCAGGCGGAGGGCACGTTATTTCCCTCGTAAAATGGAACTTACCGCTGACTTGCTGTCGTGCCCTTGTGCCAAGCCATAAGTACTAATCGTCATGTCATAGATTGACACGACCACCATTCGACACCCGACCGATGCCGCAATAAAAGCGAGCAGCACCCCGCAGCGTGCCCACAGGCGGTCTCGGAGGAGGGGCCAGTCCCGGAATACCACTAACAGGGGCAGTGAGAATACGAAGAACTGAAAGTCGTTGGCGAGGTACCAGCTCTGAAGAACACGGAACAAACGCAAGAAGCTCAGATTCAGTGCTACCTTCTGAAACGCGAGAATCTGGGCAACACTCCTTGCAGTCATGCGCCATCCGTCCGCTGGTGTTGATGCCGCGACACGTGGCAGCAGCGAGTAGCGGTAGCTGCTCAGGGAGCTGTCAACGCGAAACCCGAGGCAGCCTCGCGAACGCATTGGGAACCACTGGAACCGTGGGGAGGACGAGACGCTCCTCAGCGGAGATCGGCGCCACGTGGCAGATCCCCGCGCATCCTCCTCCCCGTCGAGTTGAGCAACAAAAACCCCTCCAGCAAAGTGGGCGAAGCGCGCCCAGGAGAGAAAGGTTGCCGAGGCCAACTCGATGCCTCGGCGGCTGAGCGCAAGATGGAAGTCGGGGTCACAAGCGAGGGCTCCCCACCTGGGCAAGCAAGGGCTCCCCGCCTGGGCCAGCAAGGGCTCCCCGCCTGGGCCAGCAAGGGCTCCCCGCCTGGGCCAGCAAGGGCTCCCCGCCTGGGCAAGCAAGGGATCCCCACCTGGGCAACGCACTCTTCTTCATCATTTCTTGGATGCAAATTGTTAATGTAGAGCAGGTTGGTCCACCAATACTTGTAACAAGAGTCTTGATTTGCCATGGTTAGAGACCATCGCGGGCCGTCGCCAACATATGGCACGAGGTTCGCCTGCACCAGCATTACCACTGCGAGTCCTGGGGAGAGTCGAAGCCAGCGATGCACTATGAACATGCCAAACTGACGACAGCGACGCAGAGGCGATAAGCTGGCTCTGCCCCGCAGCTTACGCGTCATGATGAGCCCGAGCAGGAAGCCAGAGATGACGAAGAAAGAGTCCACCGAAACCGTCGCATTACCCAACGTGAGCACCGTAGTCCACCGCTTCAAGGCGACGTTGTGGAGGAACAGCACGTTCGAGACATTAGATATAAGGAACACGTAAACGTGGCCTACAACCACCCACTGCATGGATAGCACACGTGCGCCCTCCAGCGCGGAGGTTTGGGAGAAGCGCTGCGAAGTGTCGCACAAAGACCAAAGATTATCTGTGAGCGAAAAGCATCGCATGATCTCCAACCACTTGGGCGATGGGCCGTGCTGCTTAAGCAGGAACACCCCCGGAATACCTCCCGTTGAAACCACCGCGCCTATCATGGCAACCAGCGTCAACAGCGCAAGAAGCACCACAGTCATTATCGCTCTCCAATCCATACTCGAAGTATATTTCGACACCAGGGGGGCCGAAAGAAAAGGTAGCTGGACTGCATCGATTAAAGTGTATCCTAACCTGTCGATCACCGTTTTTACGTAGAGGGCGGAGCCGCTCTCGTTGTATGTGCACGCTGCTGGCATACAGAGCGCTATCATCGGAAACTCCTGGTACTCCGTTGCCAGTTTCTCTGCAACTTTCGCAATCTCAGGAACAAAGTAAGCCTGTAGCGCATACACAAGCCCTGCATCCTTAAGGTGGGAACACTGCGTATAGTCCCCAAAGTTAAGTATGTTTCCGGTCTGTATGCCCGAATTTACTTTCCCGCAGGCGTCTATCGCAGATTGAAGGGTGTCGTTGGCAAGATTGTTTATCGCGGCGACGCACTCGAAGGCGTTTCCAGATTTCGTGGCAGAGCTGGTCGTCAGCAGAAGCAGGAACGCGCCTAAGAGATGTGGCACAGTACCGAAGTTCATCTCCAGAGTCTGCTATGGAATATGTTTCTTGTCGCTGCTCAGAATTAACGCTTCAATAGCTTTTGCTGTGGAGAGCTATTGTACTCTTGGAATGTGAGTCTGAGATTAAATGCTATAGCAGTGTAATTTTCGAATTCCTCCTATGCCAGACTCCAAGAACATGAACTTTCGTTTAAGGCGCATTATTTACCGAGTGTGAGCGAGCGACGCTCACCGGTGACGACAGATCGACAGTGACCACGCCTGCCGGCAAGCAATTCTGAGCGCTTTCTTTAATCGAAAATGATTCAGAAAGTTATGTCCACGCGATTTCGCATTAAATAATCGGGCTGACATCCGATCGAGCCTTCAAAAAGCGCGAGTTTGTGATGGGCGCTGTTGACGTGTTCACGACTTTACTGTCCGGCGCGTTCCTGGGACCGTCCTACGGCAATTTGTCTCCAATTTTAAGACTCTATTTGTAGTGTAACTAACTGACAAGCCGATATAATCGCACACCATATCTGAGGACTGTGAGCTTCTGCGATTGCCTCAAATCGCCTTCTTGCCGTTCAGATCAACGAGTTCACCAGTCGTCAAAAGTGCCGCCTTATCTTGCAGTGCATGCCGTTTTCGCGCACCGCGCGGCATGCGCCGGGATACGGCGACATACAATACCCACCAATTAGGACCTTACACGTCGACGTACGGTGTCCGAATTCCCCCGGAGGTCACCGACACGTAGGACTGCGGGGGTCACCGGCTGAGCGGATGATGCCGCGGCCTCTGAAAATCAGTGAAAAACAACATCATGGGAAATTCGGACACCGTAGGTAGTTTTAAAAAGGCATATATAGAGGACTTATGTATGCCTTTGACCCTCCTGCGGTGTCCGGACAGTCGCTTTCCAGCATCCGGTAGGGTAGGATGCCGCCATCGGGTTTGGGTTTGCGGAGAGCGCTGAAATTTGCAGCCATTCGCGTTTCACCCGGTTGAACTTATCTGGAACTTATCGTATGCCTTGCACTATGCGTTAAGCAAGCACGGTACTATGGTTGCGTCAAGGAATGTATACCATTCCTTGAGCACTGTCAGGGTTATGACCGATGACATATGTGTCATACATGTCATACGTGTCATACCTGTCAGACATGTCATACCATGTCATGTCATGTCATGTCGTGTCATATATTAATATGACAGTCAACAGTACGATCGATCACGATTGTACACGTCGAGTCGCGTCATACATCATTATGACAGTCGTCATTACAGTCGACGATGACTGTACAGGTCGCCAGATGATATGTCACATCATCTGTAATTATTCAAGGAAATACTTGAATGACATTGTCATCAAGAGTTCGTACTCCGAACTCGAAGATGACAAAGCAAAGATACATCTTGTTTATTATTCAAGAACCATCTTTCGCTTCTAGCATGTGCGGAACACATATGCGCAGCATGAACGAACTAGTCGTCATTACCATGCTGGTCGTTCAACCTACGTCTCGGGTTCACAACCCAATGGCGGTACCATCTAAGATGATGGGAGACGTAGGTACTTAAGTGAGGAAGCGTTGTGCTTCAGAGCTGATTACTCAGAGACTGCACTCACATCCCGCTATATTGTTCACTTGTGTATGCTGTTCAACTGCACAGTGATTATTGATAATATTGAATATTATAACAGGGCTCGCATAGCTCAGCCCTTAAGAGTGGTATTCTAATTTTAAGCTCGTCAAGGCTACGAACTCGAGAACTCAAAATTGTGTGCAGCGCGTAGACATCAATAATTTTGTGTTGACAGGTTGCGGAGCTTAATCATACAAGGCGACGCACTCGCATAAATCGAATATTGATATATACCGCTGCAATAGCGAAGACAGTGTGCGAGATAATTGTCGCGTTCGCAAAATCGTACTTGCAGGATACAGCTAATCGCATATACTGCACGACAAGGTGTGCATATGGCACATATCCGCGCAGCAACAATGATGTACTCGCATACATGATTCGCAGGTTTACATATGTTCGCAGATGCGACGCGAAAGCACAATCATCATCGGAATAATTATCCGCGCGAAATGTCATCAGCGCAACATACATACATGTGATGCGCGATGAACAACTTCCGGCATGCATGTCAGCGTCGCACTGTTCGCAATCATCAGCGCGTCGCACTGTTCGCAATCATCAGCGTGCCCTAATGTATAAGTTATTTGCAGCGCGCTATGAATGATTTCAATTGATGACGATGATAATGTCAAGATGATGCTGTGATCAACTTTACAATATACACTTGCATCAAAATACTCTTCAAAATTACTAATACTCGCAAGCATATTCTGGATACATGCATAATTGACATCTGATGACATCCTATGCTTGCAGTATAATATTGTCGCAGCACACACACATATACCCATTCACTTACAGCAATCATCAATATACAGTGCATACATTTCTATATCATGCACACATCATACTCTGAATGACTGCAATGTTATGAATGGTACATACTTTATAATACTGCACAGCTTGATCACGATAACAGCTGTGGTGCATAGACCACAAGCATATTGCAGTGAATGCTAGACTATATTCGAATATATGTTGCAAAGGGTGCCTGAAAGTAGTCTCAACACCATAATTAGCTTGTCGTGTCCTGGTGGAGCCGAGATGCTCTCCAGGTAACATATACATTCTATGGTGGATTACTAGAAGGAATGCTCACCTGAGCTTCATATAAAATCTATCAGCAACTCATTTCATAATGAGAGTATCATGGAATTACAACCATCACTAAACTATATATATCATGTTAGATGTAATCAGTACGTGGTATGCTGACTGTCTGCATGATTGTTAGGATATTGTGATATCCATAAAGATACTGCAAAGTGTGTGCCAGCACAAACACACACACACACCAGTACTAATCAGCAGTACTATACACTGCACAAACACTAGCATTCATTATACATTGACATTCACTGACCCAGAAGTGAATATACTAATAACAATGTATACAATAATGTGGATAACATCCAGTAAACACATGTGCGTACTGGATGTCAGCGATGGCGATAGTAATGGTAACAGGATTAAACAACATGCTGATAGGGCTGGATGGAGAATATCTCCAGACCCGAAGGCAGTATCAGTGCTCAATATGCAGCTGGTAACTGCTGAGCACTGCCCATGCCATATTCACTATCGCTGGAGCAACATCAAAATCTACATTGCATTATGACAGTTGATGCAGAACTGATCACTCACATGCATGTACCAACTCAGATCAGCAACCATAAATGAACTGACAAAGGTTTTGGACATACACACACAAACATGGTGTTGTATAAATACTGCTCAGATTATATCTAGCAGTGTCCAGATGTATTTGAACACAGAGATATCACTTGATATACTCGTTGTGTACATTCAAATATATCTCAGGATCTGACACAACTGTGAATCCATTTGCAGTTGATTTATCTTTATGTCACCAGAGAGTGCAATTACCTCCATTGTTACGGGCTGGATATACAAGCGCCGTGGATATATTATCAATATACAAAGAAACACTGCAAAGTTGGACAGCAATGCGAGTGTACGGATGAGCGGATTGTGAGTTGCAGTCTCTGAATGAAGAACTGCTGAAGCACAACGCTTCCTCACTTTTATACCTACGTCACCCATCATCTTATGATGGTACCGCCATTGGGTTGTGAACCCGAGACGTAGGTTGAACGACCAGCATGGTAATAACGACTAGTTCGTTCATGCTGCACATGCGTGTTCTGCACATGCTAAAAGCGAAAGATGGTTCTTGAAGAATCGACAAGATGTATCTTTGCTTTGTCATCTTCGAGTTCGGAGTACGAACTCTTGATGACAATGTCATTCAAGTATTTCCTTGAATAATTACAGATGATGTGACATATCATCTGGCGACCTGTACAGTCATCGTCGACTGTAATGACGACTGTCATAATGATGTATGACGCGACTCGACGTGTACAGTCGTGATCGATCGTACTGTCGACTGTCATATTAATATGTGACACGACATGACATGACATGTCTGACAGGTATGACACGTATGACATGTATGACACACATGTCATCGGTCATGACCCTGACAGATCTCCCCTCTTAAAAGAGTTGTGACCTCACAATGGGCATACCTTTGTATATGTCTATGATGTCTTTGTTGTTGTCGCTTCTTGCTGGTACCAGTCTTCTTACACCGATTTGAGGCGTCCCTCATGGTGTTTTTAGGTTATTGGGGGAACTGAGTCCACTTTAGTCCCTCACCTTACAGTTCTTAGGATGTAGCCCACCTTTCTGCAAATCGTATCGTATTTCAGAGTGACGTTTGAAGGTTCAATGAATTGCGTTTCGTGATGCAGATTGACGCTGGATTACTGATTGATCCATACGTATCGTGCGTCAGAGTGACGATTCAAAGCATCCGAAGTATACGTTACGGATTATTTGCGCTAGCCGTCGTCGCTTTGCGAACGATGATCCCACGATTTAACAATTTATAATCGAACGATTCTCGGCCTTATATATAGTGCACCCAACCCTTCCTCCCCTCCTGAAGCTACTATGGAGGTTCATAGGCGGCAACGGGGAGCCCGTGTTTGTTTCCGGAGTTATTTCACCGGGGGCTTGTTTTAATGCAAACGGAGTGGCCCTGCTTACGAGATATCGGAGGGTTTAGTCCACTTTAAATCCTCACCCGTCTGCCAAACTCTTGATATGGTCCAGTACGCACGCTTCGACGAACATCTATCGCGATGAGTGAGAATGGATTCGTCACGTACTAATGTGAAATTTCTTTAGTTATGTTTGTCAAGCACAACTTAGGATCACAACTCCGTCTACCTCAGTCGATATCTCCGGTAGCTCGGATGACTGACCAAAAAAATCCGATGACAAACCACGGTTTTGGCAAAGGTAGCATTTAGCAGTTTTTATTTATCCACAGATATGATATCTCGCATGTATGCGTATCTGTGCAAGGGTATGATTTTAAACAAGGCTCACTACACCTTTAGCAAGGAAGGATCAATTTCCCGCTTCTATGCAACATAATGATAAAACATTAAGAGCAAGTTTTATATAGATGATCGACATGTATTAGTATATATTACAAGAAGTAAGGGAGTGAGGCTTAATAAATGTTTAGCCTTCATAGGCAGCTATAATGTCTGCTGCATTGGTCAGCTCTGTGGCTTTGACCCAGGTGTCATGCTCAGGACCGTAGCCTGCATATCGTACTAAATAGCATTTGACACCTCTAGTGAATTTATCCGAGAGTATATGTGATATCTCAAATAGTGGTTGCCCTTCTTCGGTGATCATCTGTGGCAGAGGCAAAGGTGCTTGGATCGAGTCGTTGTACAGCTCTAATATGGAAACAGGCTGTACCGGATGAATACGGATATCAAGATCTCCGAAATCTAACTCGTATGCACGTCCATGGCTAAGCACTTTGGAAATGGTGAACGGCCCAATATATGGCTGCTTAAAGTGTCTGCCTGCCTCTGTCAAACCAGTCCATTGAATAAACTCGGTCCGTAAAAGAACTTTCTGCCCAACTGCAAACTGTTTAGGCATGTGAGTCTTATTGAATCTGGCTTGGCTAATTTCTGCTGCTCGGGAAATGTTGTCTACCGCGTTGGCATGAACAGCCGAGTACTGGTCAAAATGATCTCGAATAGTTTTTTGTATTGGAACAGGAGCTTCTGGCGGAATGGTGATAACCAGATCATGAGGCGAAAGTGGCTGCGCCATCGAGTCGAGATAAAATGGTGAATAACCAGTTGATGCAGAAACGGTATTGTTAATTGCAAACTCCACCAGAGGCAACTTGTCCTCCCACGAATTGGCTGAAGTATCATTGCAACAACACCTGAAGATAAAAAGTACTACTTAATCAGTTTATAAACCAGAGGATGGTGGAATTAAATCATGAATCAACAATTTGAAAATTACCTGAGGATATCCTCAATGAAGGCATGGCTCCTTTCATTGGCAGCATTCGATTGTGGATGGTGCGACGATGTCATGGACAATCTCGTACCAGTAGATTTCCACAGTGTCTGCCAGAATGTAGAGGTGAATCTGGGGTCTCGATCTGAGATGATGTTCCTTGGAAGACCATGGAGCTTGAAGATGTGCTGCATATAGATAGAAGCAGTATGCTGAGCTGTCCAGGTCATGCTGAAAGGAATGAGATGACAACGATGAGAGAATTGGCACATTACCACAAATATACTGTCGTGCCCATTAGTGGTGATAGGCAGGTCAGTGATCCAATCAAGAGATACATCTAGCCATTTTGTCTTAGGCACGGAATATCGTATATGTGCCTGACCATAAGGCTTATGTCGCCTTATTTTCTGGCGCTGACAAACGGGGCACTCCCGAATGTATTTGATGGCTGCCGTTGTCATTTTTGGCCAATAATACCGGCTACGCAGAAGATGAAGCATGCGATTTTTGCCTACATGACCAGAAATAGTGGCTGAGTGGCACTCATGAAGAAGAATGTGGCGAAGTTGTGTGATCTCACCGTCATCTGTGGGGACTTTAGCTGTTGGTGGAATGTACAGCTGTCTGCCATATATGGTCTTACGATAGATCAACCCCTGAATGAGCTCGAAGCTGTAGCTGCTGACTGACTGTGATGAAGTCGATGATGTCAGCTTAGCCAAAATAGTCTGTGCAAATGTGTCACGATCATATTCGGATATAATGATGTCGTGTAGCTGATGAGCTGATGAAGAAGATATAAGAGCAATGAATGTAGATGGAATGACTTCACTGATGTCCATGTGTTGAAGACAATCAGTAAGTTCAAAAAGTGTAGAGATGCGCGTGAGTGCGTCTGCAACCTTATTCTTATCGCCAGCAATGTGCTCTATACGGAAGTTGTACTCAGAGAGCTCATCCAACCACCGTGCCTGTTTGGGGCTCAGTGTGGATTTGGTCTGGAAATAAACCAGTGGCTGATGATTTGAGCGTACAATAGTCTCAGGAGCTCCCAACAAGATGTGGCGAAAGAATCGGAAGCCCTCCACAATGGCAAATAGCTCGATCTCAGGAATAGGCCAACGTCTCTGTGTATCGGATAGAGTGACGCCGTGATAACCACATGGCTTCATACCTTTTCCTTGATCCTGGAGTATTACTTGACCAACGTGTGTGCCTGATCCATCGACCTCCATAATAGATGGTAGTTTCTGATCTGGGAGCTGCAATACTGGAGCGTTACAGATGGCACTTTTGAGACTGTCAAATGCCTGCTGCTGCTCTGTTTCCCAGACGAACTCTGCATTATCTTTTAGGAGACGATTGAGCGGCTCGGCAACTTTGGAGAATTTTGGTATGAATCTCCTAAATTGACCGACCATGCCCAAGAATGACCGAAGGGATGATTTGCCATCTTTAGCCATACGGCGTAGAGGCTGCTTTCCAACGGTGGGACCATAAGACACTGGAGGCTGAATTGCCATGACTGCTCGGATTCTGTCTTCGATGATGGAAAGGCCTGCTTCAGAGATGTGATGTCCGATGAAGTCTATAGATCTGACGAACAATTCCGTCTTGGAAGGCCTGATGAAGAACTGATGATCTCTGCAACGCTGGAGGAATTGTCGAACATGCTTCACATGGTCGTCAAAGTCTGGACTGTATACGATAGTGTCGTCCATGAATATGACAAGAAACTGGTCAATGAAGTCAAAGAATGCTCGGTTACCTATACGAAGTGCCGTTGCAGGAGCATTGGTCAATCCGAAAGGCATGACTGTCCATTCATAAGAACCGTATCTAGTACGAATAGCAGTTTTATGAATGTCGTCTGGATGGATGGGAATCTGGTGGAAGAACTGGTTGAAATCAAATCTGCTGAACCAGCGTGCTCCTTTCAACTGCTCAAGTAGGGTGTCATGTGGTGGCAGTGGATAAGTGTCCTTTATGGTGATGTTATTCAGGGCACGATAATCACAACACATCCTCCACTTTCCCCCTGGCTTAGGAGCGAAAATGATTGGACACCCATATGGCGATGAGGACGGACGAAGGATACCCAACTCGACATATTTGATGATTTGCCGTTTGAGCTCCTCCATCATGGGTGCTGGAATGGTGCGTACTGGCTGTGATGGTGGCTTATGTCCAGGTTCGATGTTGATTCTATGATATCCACCTTCAAACCGTTTTGGCCTATGACCAGCTGGAAGATCCTCCTGGAATACATCTGAAAAGTCTTCTCTCACTTGATCACGTGCTGCTGTGACCTCTGGGTCTTCCATTGTGGTGTCTGAGTCTGATGCTGTGAAGACCAGTTCACCATCGACCTCGGAGAGGAAAAAGAGATATGCTACGGCTTCTTCAGCCGAACCACTGGATCGAATGCGACGGAGATGTTTTCTCATAGTGGTGGCGCTGACCAATTCCATTTCAGGAAGGCCATCTGAGTCTGAGTCTAGAGTCTGCTCAACTCTGGAAAGAACTGTACGAACACTGGAACCTGATGAGTGTGTCTTGGTGATCGTCATGTTCTTCGACTGAAAGTCTATGTGTGGGTTCCTTCTCTCCAACCAATCCTGTCCCAGGATGACTGTGAAGGGCCTCATATCAATAATATAGAGGTCTACTGAATCCATATACTTGCCCAGCGTGAATGTAGCATTGGGAAGATAGGATGTACAGGGTAATTGGCTTCCTCCAGCCAACCCCACTGAGAATGATGATGAATCTGATGGTGATATACCCAGCTGAGAAGCAAATTGTCTGTCGATAAAAGATGATGTGGCTCCTGGATCTACCAAAATGTGAGTATTCTGTCCGAATACTTTCCCTTTGTACAACAGCAGCTTCTTTTGTGATTTCAGCTGTGCTGTCTGAGACTGCATCTGTACGATGTGCTCTGAGGAATTATCTGTTTGCTGGAACTGCAATGTCAGACTGGATAGAACCTCTTCTGATATGCTCTCTACCTGGCCACTTGCCTCAGTGGCATCTGGAGGCTGATCTATCCCCTTGGAGGTGCTCTCATCACTGGTACCTGTGCAGTACCCTGAGAGTTTCCCTGAGGAGCTGGAGCTGAAGCTGGAACTGGAGTTGCAACTGTTGCATTGATGCTGTGCTGGCTCTTCAGTTCCTTGACCAAGGTGTTGATCGTGTTGATGAGTTTGCCAGATCCATCCTTAGCACCTTGATTCTGCTGTTGCTGTCTCCGATTCTGAAAGAATGGATTCTGAGCTGGTGGCTTACCCTTGATCTCCTTTCCATCTTCGGTCTTGGTGGAATAACAATTCTTTGCGATGTGACCAACACGATTACAACGCTGGCAAGTCTGAGGAGGATTTGGTGCTGCTCCTTTTCCTTTTCCTTTTCCTTTTCCTTTTCCTTTTCCTTTTCCCTTGCCTTTTCCACCTTTTCCTTTGGTCCGATTCTGATGAAAATTCTGGCTGTCATTCTGATTCCAACTCCTATTTCTGCTGTATCTGTCATATGGCTTTTGGCCACGTCCTCTGTTCTGTTCCTTTCTGACTGGACCTCCAGTTGACTGTTCCTTCTGCCCCCTATAGTGAAGGGTCTCTGACTGCTTCGAATGAACGACATAATTCAAGTCGAGCAGTATCTGTGTGGTTAGTGACCACGACAGATTATTCCTTTCTGTCTCTGTAAGGAATCGTAAATGGAACTGTCTGCGAAGTTCTGAATCTATGCTATTGACAAATCTGTCCTTTATCAACACATCTTCCAGTTCGACTGCTGCCAATGCAGCCAGTGAAGTGAATGTGCGTAGATAATCTTAGAAAGTCTGGCTTCCTTGAGTCAGTGGCATTAGGTGTTTCTTAGCCACTGATCTTTTATGGGGGTTACCAAACTGTCTGAGGAAGATCCCTCTGATCCCTTCATATGTGGCATCTGGTTGATTTGCCACGACCTGGAAATAGTGTCGGTCATTATTCTGTATGAGGGTCAGGAAAACTGTGATCAGGTCTTTGTCTGAAACTCCTGGATACGTGAATTGGAAGTATCTATCCACGGTTTCCAACCAAACCTCTGCGTCCATTCCTGATTTGTATTCCTTTGGTGTTGTCATTTTCACCTTGGGAACCAAACTAGGTAGTGCTGGTGCTGGTGCTGGATCTGCATCTGGATCTGTGAAGACCATTGGAGGATTGTCTGCAGTATATTCATCATCTGGTTCTTTAGGCTCGTTTTCTGAATCCCGATATCTGCTCATATCAGGGTTCATGCGGCTGATATTGTCGAAATACCCTATCTTGTCGAATCTGGTCTGGGTATTATCATAACCAACGAGCCATTTTGGGATCTTGAATCGACTGTATGCATCATATGAGCCTAAGATGTCAAAGAACCATGTAGACGGATCTGCATTGATGGGTGGAATGTCTAGATCTTCTGCTTCTGCCATCTAAGAAAAACAAAACACAACACCAAAATACCTTCAGCTAACTGAGTGTGTGTTGATATATATATATACCTATGTTATATATGGCATATCTGTATGTGTTGATGAGGTTATACATGTACATGCATCCACCTTCTTCCCCCCTCAAGGAAGTGTGAAATGCATAGGCAGTTGTCAATTGCCTTTTACCTCATGCAGCATGCATTCCTATAGGAAGCAGCTGTTACAGTTTTAGGGTTGCAGCCCTACAGTTCTTGGGTTGTAGCCCTGCAGTTTTTGGGTTGTTGCCCTACAGTTTTAGGGTTGTTGCCCATAGTATTATCATGTCTATGATGATTTAGCATGATATAATAATGCCAAAAAACGAAGTTTTTCTAAATAATGGCGGCATTTTAGGGCATGTGTGGTTACAGTGGCCCTATTACCCAATATGGTGATTAGGGTGCTACATGATATCAGTAACCCTAATACATGTAAAAATATGCAGTATAATGTTTTTGCAAAGATTTTTAAGCAAAACTGCATTTAATATTTACATGGACGTAAGGTGGTTTTCAGGAGGTACGTTACACCCCCTGTCACACATATTTAATTTTAGGGTTGTTACAGGGCGTTACACATGCTATTGTGCTCAGGGATTGTTATTTGATATATAATTATTCATTTCAGCAAAAAAAATCAATCCGGATTTTTCAAAATGTGTTTCACGCACAGCATTTTGAGAGATTTATTGCCATAGCAATAGCGTTACCCATATATATTCAACACCTAATATTTTAGGGTGTCACACTGATATGACATGTGTCATTATGATTTTCTGATACCTTAATAGGTATAAAATCATAATATCAAATAAAACAAGCTTCAATTTTCAATTTTCAAATTAATCGCCAAAGAATTTTACCGATTTTGGCCATTTTTCAACATATATCAATATATATATATATTGATATATGTACATATCTCTGTGTATGTGGAATGTAGAGTACAGAATCATTACAAGGAACTTCACTTTTGCATATGACATTTTTTCATAGCAAATAAGTGAGTTGTGCTGTATATCAACATTTACAGTTGACAGCATTCTGGGTTTTACTGATTTAAACCCATACACAGCAAATGTACTTTTCTGGTTATATATATATTAATCAACTTAAGTGGAAACAGCCACTTTAGCGATATTTCTCAACCTATGATTTGTTTGAGCATAGGTCTGTGCTCTTAAGATTTATCAAAGTGATATATCTCATTTGGAACAAATCTGGATTTTGCTGGATACAATCACAGCAACTTCACACAACACATTTATGTATGTGTGAATGTCCTTTATACTATTGTCAGAAATCATGTGAAACTGATCTGTAGTTACATGCAAATTGAGCTGATCAATTCTGAATCAACTATCATAATGCAATGTACTTGTTGTAGTTGCTCCAGCTGATATGTGAGACGAATGGACAATGCTCAGCAGTGACCAGCTGCTTATTTGAGCATTGTATAATGCCTTCGGGTCTGGAGATATTCTCCATCCAGCCCTTCAGCATGGTTTCTTATCCTGTTCCCTTATGTATCGCCATCACTGACACTTTCCACGAACATGTGTTTGGAAAGTGGTATGTACATTATCATACACATAGTAGATATTTAAGTTAATCAATTCACTTTGAATCAGTGAATGTCAAGACATACAATGCAGTGTGTGTGTATGCATAGTGCTTACTGATTAGCACTTTTGTCAGTGTGTGTGTGTGTGTGCTCACTTTTACACACTTTGTAGTAAGATAACTTCTGGACATTACAATGTTTCCAGACAATTCATCATGCAGGATTATCAGCATACCATGCACTGAATACATCTAGCATGATATATTAAGTTTAGAGGTAATTGTAATTCCAAAATAATCTCATTTACAGAATGAGTTGCTGGGTATATTTCACATACAGCTCCGGTGAGCATCCTTTCAGAAATCCACAGTAGAACAATATGTTGTCCGAGGAGTATCTCGACTCCACCGGGTCACATTGAGCTAATTACTGTGTTAAGATTGCTGAACAGGCACCTTGTACTGTATGGGTTCTGATGTAGTTAACATGCACTGCAAATGAATGCTTTTGGTGCACATATATTCCAACTGTTACCGTGATCAAGTTGGATCATGTAGAACATCTGTTATCTTAATGCATGCACAACTTACAGTGTAGCAGTCATTCAGTATAAGATATACATATACTCAGATGCTGCAGGAAATATATGCTGTAAGTGAGTGTATGCTCAAATAAACATTTTGCACACTATACTTCAGATAAGTATGAAATGCTGATGATCAGAAATATCTATGCAGTCGTCAGGACATAGTGTGAATTGTTGCAGCATAGTGATCATGTGTCCACAGCAATATGTTGATGATGCGTCCGCAGCAGTATATTGATCATATGTCCACAACAGTATGACGATCATGTGTCCACAGTATCCCTGCAAGTATACAATCATTCTGCAGAGGATATTGACGCGCGTACACATATTATATGTCTCGCTGCATAAGACGCGTTAGGAATCATGCGCCCTAAAATGTGCGTCCATTGCATCAGATGAAATCATGACATCGCGCTGACGTGCACATCGCGCACACGAGCATCACATCAGTGCACATCGCGCTGACGAGCTAAAAATCATCGTACGAGCATTTGCGAAAATCGATGTTAACAATCATTTCACAAAGTATGTCATCGTCGTTAATGCATGTCGCATAAAAGAGTTCGAGCGCGCTGTTAATGAAATTGTGCGTACTGTCGCAGATGATGCGATTATGTATGCTGATGACCATTTTTTCATTCGCGCGTCTTGATCTCTCATATGGTGACGATCATGCGAGTTTTTGACATCATATGTGCGCGATCATCATACTGTGCGCACACCTTGTCGCTAATATTATCAAGACGATTTCTCTGCTGTTGTTGTCAACTGCGAATGTGTTCGCGATGAAAAATCTCCTCGCGCAATCCGTATGCTGACAATATGCGATCGTATATTATTCGAGTTGCAGATATTTAATATCGCTGCAAGCGCTGTCGCTTATGCGCCCACCTGCAAACCTGCGAACAATATGATAATATGATCTATTTTACTTCTGACGCTGCAACCACTTGAGTTCTCGTGTTCGTGTCTGGCCGAGCTAAATTAGAATACCATTGTTACGGGCTGGATATACAAGCGCCGTGGATATATTATCAATATACAAAGAAACACTGCAAAGTTGGACAGCAATGCGAGTGTACGGATGAGCGGATTGTGAGTTGCAGTCTCTGAATGAAGAACTGCTGAAGCCCAACGCTTCCTCACTTTTATACCTACGTCACCCATCATCTTATGATGGTACCGCCATTGGGTTGTGAACCCGAGACGTAGGTTGAACGACCAGCATGGTAATAACGACTAGTTCGTTCATGCTGCACATGCGTGTTCTGCACATGCTAAAAGCGAAAGATGGTTCTTGAAGAATCGACAAGATGTATCTTTGCTTTGTCATCTTCGAGTTCGGAGTACGAACTCTTGATGACAATGTCATTCAAGTATTTCCTTGAATAATTACAGATGATGTGACATATCATCTGGCGACCTGTACAGTCATCGTCGACTGTAATGACGACTGTCATAATGATGTATGGCGCGACTCGACGTGTACAGTCGTGATCGATCGTACTGTCGACTGTCATATTAATATGTGACACGACATGACATGACATGTCTGACAGGTATGACACGTATGACATGTATGACACACATGTCATCGGTCATGACCCTGACATCCATGGGTTTCAATCAGAAAACCCCATATTTCATGTTCACCATACATGTTGAATTTTTGATATATTCACTATTGATTGTGCCATGAAAATTATCATGTGCAAACGTGAAGAATGTTGCAGCATTTGTTTAGCTTGCAACTCACACACACACTGAGATATGATATATATATATATTCATATACGGCTGAAAAAGCTATAAAATGGGTGAAAATGCTCCACGCATGATTTCAAAACGAAAAATGTGTGCCCATTTTATATGAAATTATGATTTTATACCTATTAAGGTATCAGAAAATCATAATGACACATGTCATATCTCATGTAACACCCTAAATATTAGGTGTTGAATATATATGGGTAACGCTATTGCTATGGCAATAAATCGCTCAAAATGCTGTACGTAAAACACATTTTGAAAATTTCGGATTGATTTTTTTGATAAAATGAATGTTTATATATCAAATATCAATCCCTGATTTATGCAGTATGTGTAACGCCCTATAACAACCCTAAAATTAAATATGTGTGACAGGGGGTGTAACGTACCTCCTGAAAACCACCTTACGTCCATGTAAATATTAAATGCAGTTTTGCTTAAAAATCTTTGCAAAAACATTATACTGCATATTTTTTACATGTATTAGGGTTACTGATATCATGTAACACCCTAATCACTGTATTGGGTAATAGGGCCACTGTAACCACACATGCCCTAAAATGCCGCCATTATTTAGAAAAACTTCGTTTTTTTGGCATTATTATATCATGCTAAATCATCATAGACATGATAATACTATGGGCAACAACCCTAAAACTGTAGGGCAACAACCCAAAAACTGCAGGGCTACAACCCAATGACTGTAGGGCTGCAACCCTAAAACTGTAACAGCATGCATTCCTATAGGAAGCAGCTGTTACAGTTGTTCCTTGCATGCTGTATGAGGTAAAAGGCAATTGACAACTGCCTATGCATTTCACACTTCCTTGAGGGGGGAAGAAGGTGGATGCATGTACATGTATAACCTCATCATAACATACAGATATGCCATATATAACATAGGTATATATATATATCAACACACACTCAGTTAGCTGAAGGTATTTTGGTGTTGTGTTTTGTTTTTCTTAGATGGCAGAAGCAGAAGATCTAGACATTCCACCCATCAATGCAGATCCGTCTACATGGTTCTTTGACATCTTAGGCTCATATGATGCATACAGTCGATTCAAGATCCCAAAATGGCTCGTTGGTTATGATAATACCCAAACCAGATTCGACAAGATAGGGTATTTCGACAATATCAGCCGCATGAACCCTGATATGAGCAGATATTGGGATTCAGAAAACGAGCCTAAGGAACCAGATGATGAATATACTGCAGACAATCCTCCAATGGTCTTCACAGATCCAGATGCAGATCCAGCACCAGCACCAGCACCACCTAGTTTAGTGATTACTGTAATTGTACCGTCAGTGAGATCGAAAATAATTTTATACACAGTGTCTGGCGTAATTTTCGAGTCATCGTCGTCATCCAAAATGCACTTTTGATTAGGTCATGAAATTGTTGTACGTCCCATCATTTTATAAGTTTGATCATAGGTCCCTTTCTCTCGTCCCCAGAGTTTAGACGAGCCGCGCTTCGCGCGGCTACCTGTCAGGGTCATGACCGATGACATATGTGTCATACATGTCATACGTGTCATACCTGTCAGACATGTCATACCATGTCATGTCATATATTATTATGACAGTCGGTCGCGTCATATATTATTATGACAGTCGGTCGCGTCATATATTATTATGACAGTCGTCAGTACGGTCGACGATGACTGTACATGTCGCCAGATGATAATGTCATATCATCAGGCATCCCTGTCATCGAGAGTTCGTACGTCGAACTCGAAGATGGCAAAGCAAAGATACATCTTGAATACAAACAAGAACCATCTTGGCTTTTAAGCATGTGCGGAACACGCATGCACAATATGAACGAACTAGTCGTTATTACAATACTGGTCGTTCAACCTACGTCTCGGGTTCACAACCCAATGGCGGTACCATCTAAGATGATGGGAGACGTATGGTACAAAAGTGAGGAAGCGTTGTGCTTCAGCGTATCTTCTTACAGAGACTGCACTCACAAACCCGCTCATCCGTACACTTGCATTGCTGTCCAACTTTGCAGTGTTTATTTGTATACTGATCTGATAATATATTCACGGCGCCTGTTTATCTCGCCGTATCAGATGGTATTCTAAAAAGACTCGTCAAGGCACGATACTCGAGAACTCAAGTGGGTGCAGCGATAGACGTAGTATATTTCATATTGTTCGCAGGTTTGCAGGTGGGCGCATAAGCGACAGCGCTCGCAGTGATATTGAATATCTGCAACTCGAATAATATACGCTTGCATATCGACAGCGCAGAGATTGCGCGAGGAGATTTTTCGCAGCGCACTCGCAGAACAGCTGATCGCACATACTACACGATAAGGTGTGCATATGGCATACATCAGCGCAGCAATGAAACGTACTCGCATAAATGGTTCGCAAATGTATGCATGTTCGCAGATGCGACAAATCAGCGGCGAAATCGTTTCCGCGCGGAAAATCATCAGCGCAGTATCACGATTTTCATGATTGCACTAAATTGCTTTTTGTACGGCTTCATACATGTTGATGCGCGATGGTCACTAATTTGCAGATGGCAGCATGCGCGATGGTCGCATATTTTTGCAGAAGTGGATCGCAGCATGCGCGCGCTTGTATGAATCACGTTCGAAAATTGTCCAGAATGATATATGACATAGTGGTCATCGACAGAATTTTGATCCGTATACATGTCAGCGCTCGTATAATGCGCTGATGAATGGCGACGACAATACATGCTTTTCATCAGCAGCGCGCTCGCATTCGTATACGACGTACATCAGCGATTTTTGCAAATAATCCCTTCGCACTGTTTACAATAACCAGCGCGTACAATGATTTATGGCCTGTCAGCACAATATACATTTTTCATGATTTCATAAGATGCGAGGAACGCTCGATTTTAGCGCGTACAATTTTTGATGTGTTTACATGCAGTGAGAAGCACATATGTGTACGCGCGTCGAAATCATATGCAGAATGATTGTATACATGCAGGAATGCTGTGGACACATGATCGTTATTCTGTGGATACATACTGCTTTGGATACATTACCAATATGCTGCTGTGAATGTACTATTATCATACTGCAGCAAATTCCAAAATGTTCTGATGACTGCACAAATACTTTTAATCATCAGCATTATGCTTATCAGCAGCACAATGATCTGTGCACAACATATGTGTGCGGATCAGCACACACACACATGCACCCATTTCACTCACAGCAATCATCAACATGCAGTGCATACACTTTTATACCATGCACATATCTTATGCTGAATGATTGCAACATTGTGAATTGTACATGCTTTATTATACTGTACAGCTTGATCACGATACCAGCTGTAGTACATAGAGCATAAGCATATTGCAGTGAATGCTAGTCTATATTCGAATCCATGTAGCAAAGGGTGCCTGAAAGTAATCTTAACACCATAATTAGCTTGTCATGTCCTGGTGGAGCCGAGATGCTCTTCAGATCACATGTACATTCTATGGTGGATTACTGGATGGAATGCTCACCTGAGCTTCATGTGAAATTTATCCAGCAACTCATTTTGTAATGAGATCAATATGGAATTACAATCATCCCTAAACTTGATATATCATGTTAGATGTAATCAGTACATGGCATGCTGACTGTCTTGCATGATAAATTGTCTAGGATATTGTGATATCCAGAACATATCCTGCAATGTGTGTAAAAGTAAAAACACACACACACACACTGGCAGAAGTACTAATCAGCAGTACTACACACTACACATACACTAGCATTCATTATACATGTTGAGATTCACTGACTCAGAGTGAATAGATCAATTATACTGTATATGGTAATATGGATACCACTTTCCAAACACATGTGCGTGGAAAGTGTCAATGATGGCGATAGATAAGGGAACAGGATAAGACAACATGCTGTAGGGCTGGATGGAGTTATCTCCAGACCCGAAGGCAAAATACTGCACCTATAAAACAGCTGGTAACTGTTGGGTGCAGTCCACTCGTCTCATCCCACATATCATCGCTGGAGCAACTACAACAACTACGTTGCATATTGACAGTTGAATCAGACTTGATCAGATCAATTGCATGCAACTCTCAGATCAGTATTTACATGATATCTGACAATAGTTGTTAAGGACAACACACACATATAAATTTTCTGTGTCAAGTTGTTGTGATTGTATCCAGCAAGGTCCAGATTTGTTCTAAATAAGATATATCACTTTAATAAATCTTAGAGCACAGACCTATGCTCAGAACAAATCATAGGTTGACAAATATCACTGAAGTGGATGTTCCTGAATGGATGTTCCCACTTAAGTTGATAAATCTATACATAAACAGAATGTACATTTGCTGTACATGGGTTTGAATCAGTAAAACCCAGAATGCTGTCAACCATAGATGTTGATATACAGCACAACTCACTTATTTGCTATGAAATTTGTCATGTGCAAAAGTGAAGTTTCTTACAGTGATTCTGTACTTACATTCCACATATACACTGAGATATGTCACCGAGGCAATATTTTAGATAGCTGAAAAAGCTGGAAAATGGGTAAAAATGCTCCACGCATGATTTCAAAATGAAAAATGTGTGCCCATTTTATTTAAAATTATGATTTTATACCTATTGAGGTATCAGGAAATCATAATGACACATGTCATATCTCGTGTAACGCCCTAGATATTAGGTGTGGAATATGTAGGGGTATACATATTGCTGTAACAATAAATCGCTCAAAATGCTGTATGATGCGCAAGGTGAACCAGTACAATTGATGGAGGGTTCCAATGGGAAATTACTGGATTTACAGCAGCCTATGCTGGTGGTGTATGCGCCTCCATCGAAGCAGCGAGTCCAAAGAGTACGTCAACCAAGAGGACGAGTACCTATAATACACGCAGGCAAAGCGGCCAAATTGCGTGACTCTCAGGAAGGAGCGTCTGATGCTGCTTTCTTGGAGGCCTTGAAGTCCGAATATGCTAGAGATGGACCTCTCAATGAGCTACGCACTAAGGTAAAGTGTGCTCCTCACAGCCGCACCAAAGAATTCTGTCTGGTGGGTGAAGTACTGCGGAGAACTGCATCGGGAAGATTTCAGTTGGTGCTGGGAGAGGACTCTCCGCTGAGAGAGATTGTCATGCGCGAAGCGCATGAGTCAGCGACAGCTGGCCATACTGGCCGAGATAAAACGCTGGAGCGTGTTCTGCGAAGGTTCTGGTGGAGAAATGCACACCAAGATGTGGGAGAATGGGTTGTCTCCTGTTCAGTTTGTCAGGCGGTGAAGCCCAGATCATCCTTTCCAGATGGATTGCTGAACCCGCATTCTATTCCAACTCGGGTATGGCAGGATGTGGGAGTGGATTTCGTCACAGGCCTACCTTTAACTGCGTGAGCAAGGCAATGACGCATTTGTAGCATTTACTGGGAAATAGTCGCAAGACTTCTTCCAGTCGTGTTCTGGGTTGGGAAACGCAAAGCTGTCAAGCTTCTTTTGCAGCGTATTGATCTCGCCATCCAGCTCACCGTAGGTCATCTTACGATCCCAGAACTTCGACTCGGGAGCATTGGGATCCACGGCAGCATCCACTGGTTTCCTTTCCTTAGGTATGGGATACCCATCTTCATCTAGGTAAGCAATGAAGCAGGGTGCATTTATGTCGTATATGTTGTTTTCGAACCCTCCCGGTTGTGTTTGCAGAAAGTTCTGCATAGAATGCCGGTTTTTCTTGAGATAGCTCAGTTGCCGGTAGGCCGGTGTCGATTCCAAGGAGTGTGTTATGTTGAATCGTTTATGAGCATCTGAGGCAAGCAGCATTAGGTTCTCTCGAACATTGTTGAGAGTCTTGATCTCGGCGATACGGTTGATCATATCTTTGACCGTGTACTTATGTTCGATGACGGCTTCGTCGACGAGCTTAGTGATCTCAAGTAAGTGTCCTTCGGTCAAGGGGGCCCAGGTATCATAGAACCCCTTCGGCAGATCATGGTAGACGATCGGCTTTCCGGATGTGGGGTCTCATTTAGGCTGCTTGGTCGTTGGTGCGTTGAGGTCAGTTGTGCCGGTCGACATACCGCTTGAACGTTTACGTTTGGGCTTATTGCGTGATGACCCAACCGTGGCCAAGGTCGTCTCCGTGGCGTCTTCATCGTCCGGGTCAACTCCCTCTAGCGCCCATTCATTGTGGGCCTTCATCACTGAAAGCGAAAACATGTAATACCAAATCGTCAGTTAGCTACTGCAAAAACACCTAAGAGCAAATAAGAATAATGTTGAGACGGGATTCACAAAACATGGCAGCACCTCTCTGAAGTTGTGTGAACAAGTTGTGCGATTGCACCGAGATAGCCCAAGCAGCCCAATGCACGTTCTTCTTGTCTGCACTCAGCTTCTGGTGATTGAACACCTGCGTCTTCAGCGCCGTTTCGAATTCGGGATCCAAGGTCTGCTTCGGCGGCACCCGACTGAATTTCAGGTTCACAAACCTCTTCATTGAAACGTCTCTCTCGCTGGGGTCAGCCATCAGTTTCTCCACGTGTTTTCGCATGCCAAGAATGATCTCCGTGATGTTGCGGTGCTTCATGTAGGCGTCAATGTTGTTCTGCGCATTCCCAAGCTGCGTGCGCAAACGAATTGCACGGATCATGACTATAGCTGAGAAGCTGGCCGACCGTAAACCCTCCCTAAACACTTGAGTATGTAAGCCCTGAGAAGCACCTGATGAGAAAACTGGCATGAGTGAGACACACCTGATTCATTTCGATGGCGCTCAAGTTCATGAAGAGACGACATTCGATGAACTGAAACGCTTCCGTTCGATTTTCATGGTTTGCGTGCTTTGCTTCATCCGCCTTGACGCAGCGACGCTTTGCCTCCAGCAAATGCTGATGTCCAAAGCAGGTGAATCTGTAGAATAATAAAGAGAGTGTAAGTTGGAACGCATATGCATGCATCCATCAACGCAATGGGTCTTACCTGTATCTGCCTTCAGCGATGGCCGCCCAAACGAATGTCTCTGGGTTGGTGCTTGTTGGATCGTCCTGATCCTCCTGGACAGCAATCAGGGCTGGAGATCCCGAACCGGTGTGTGGGCTCCAGTACATCATTTCGGCAATAGCCTGGGCGTGATGTTCGTCCAGTGGTCGAGGGCGATACGCTCCTTTCGCATCATCGATGTACCGGATGGGGATTCTCCACGATGTCGCACATGGATGGATTATTATTGTCGACCAACTTATGCATGTCATCGATTTGCCTGATGGCCCACAGAAGCAACGTATACTTGGTTTTAGTAATGCACATACACCATCAAAAAAAGCAATGGTCTTATAAGTAAATCTCAGGAGGGAAGATGCATACTTGCGAATGGCAGCCTGCTTTTTTTGCTCATCTGCCTCGGTTTCATCGGCGGTCTTCGGAGTCTTTGAAGGGGACACAATCTCCTCATCACCCTGCTCCATGATGAATGCAGTAATTGGCCGCTGCGGAGTTCCAGCTGCAGGAGATACAAGGCCCGCTGATGGGAGAGGGCTTGCCGCTGATGGCCCTGGAACAGGGTTTGCCCCTGATGGCCCTGCACCTGGAGGGTTTGCCCCTGATGGCCCTGCACCTGCAGGGTTTGCCCCTGATGGCCCTGCACCTGCAGGGCTTGCTGTAGAGAGTCTTCGAGGTGCACGAGTGCCTTGAGCAGGTGAAGCAGCTGAAGTTAGAGGTGGAGTTCCAGCTGCAGGAGATACAAGGCCCGCTGATGGGAGAGGGCTTGCCGCTGATGGCCCTGGAGCAGCGCTTGCCCCTGATGGCCGTGCACCTGCAGGGTTTGCCCATGATGGCCCTGCACCTGCAGGGCTTGCGGTAGAGAGTCTTCGAGTAGTTGCACGAGTGCCTTGAGCAGGTGAAGTTAGAGGTGAAGTTAGAAGTGAAGGAGGTGGAGCCGTTTTTGGAAATGGTTGTCTACGACCCGTATCGTCTCCACCTCCAACTGGAGGTTGCGTTTGCACCTCACCTTCGTCTCCACCAACCTCAGCTTCAGATGCAGGCTTGTCACTACTATCGGAACCTTCTCACAACACAAAAGCAATTCAATTCTCAGTATTTGAATACATATATCATTTTTGTGACCTAAGACGGAGAGCGAAGGAGAAAGGGAGATAGAGAGCGAGAGATGTTTTATATCGGCTCACCGGCATCGCCTTCAGAGTTGGCAACTTGTTGCGTTGGAGACGCAGGTTCGGATGCACGCTTGCTACCATCGGAATCTTCTCATCACAACACAAAAGCAAATCAATTCTCAGTATTTAAATACATATATCATTTTTGTGACCTAAGACGGAGAGCGAAGGAGAAAGGGAGATGGAGAGCGAGAGATGTTTTATATCGGCTCACCGGCATCGCTGTCGAGTGTCGAGTCGGCAACTGGTTGCGTTGGCACCTCAGCCAAAGATTGAGGAAGAAGGTCCGCACTGCCGACATCCCCTGCCAACACAAAAGCAAATTAATTCTCAGTATTTGAAGATATAATATTTTATCTAAGATAGAGAAAGGGAGATTGCCTATGATCCAAAGGTAGTGTTTCGATCTCACGAGTTCGTCGTCCTTTCCTGCTTCCTTATTTGCAAATCGGATGAGGGCCACCGTCGCGTCGTCTTCATGGACGCTGCCGTCTGGAGCTGTCCACGTCGGGGCGCTGTCCAAAATGCAGGCATATCCTCGTTTGCGGAAAATCGGTGTGGTGTCAATGACGACGACACCTTTCTGCATCAAAGCAGTATCTTGTTCTTCAGGTCGAGGAGCGACAGGCTCGTTTTGCATTGGGGCCTTCTCCGCCGCTTTTTGCAAGTTTTCGACGGACTCAGATTCCTTCTCTGGAACGCTCTCCGCCAAAAGTAGATCATCTTCGGCTTTGCGAATACTCGCAAGATCTGGAAGATACTGTTGCGATTAAACGGATAGGTGAGAAGCAGCGGAACGCGATAAACATTAAAATAACATAAAATTGACAGAAGGGGTGAATTTAGAAACTATTACCTTGGAGACAAACGCGGCCCATGTCGAGATGTGCATGGTCGGTTCAACGATCTGGAGATTATTGTCTTTGATTCTGTATTTCAGTGAGCGGAGTCGAGAATAATCCTCGTACTGCTCGGTGTGAATAGCATGCAATGTATCCACAAGTTCAGTGAAGTACTTGAGCATCTTTGGGAAATATTCAAATTTCAAGTATATCAAAACACAGCCATCGAAACTTTTCCCTCTTGCTGACCGAAGACAAGAAATGAATGAGGAATTATATTTACACGCTCTTCCGGAAGCTAGCATGTATCGACCATCGAATTCAAAAAAGAATGCCATTGCTGTGACTGCCAAACCAGAAGTGGACCCTGTCACAGGGTGTATGTTAAATATCAATTAAATATCCTGATCTCCAATATGTCCAAAGGAAAGAGTTCTGGAAACTTTTAGCTTGGCACCGTCTTTCCAACAAGGTAGTTCCATGCTCACTTGCGGAATACTCGAATAGAGCGCCATGATATTCATGAAGCACTCAATGCATGCAAGTTTGAATCGGGCGATCCGAAAAACTGCTACGCAATAAGAAGATGCCTCTTAGATATTTTGGTGGATGACAGAAACCTGGACAAAAACGGGTGTGAACTCTTCTCCAATCCACTAAATGCCCACCCTAGAATCCACTCGAGAAGATGCATACCCACCGCAAGAATGAAAAAACCCCTCAGGCCTTTCTGCCATCATGGGAAAATCGGCTTTGATGGTCTCGCTTGGGATGCCTCTGTGGACCCGATAACAGGCATTGGCAGAATCGTTTATGGAAACCCTCCTTTCGATGGTAAAGATAAGGGGAAATTTTCGGCGGTTATGACCACCTTGGAAATGGGCCATAAAGCGGCCAACACTGTCCCTGGATTTTCAAGAACATGGATCCTTCCGCTGTCCCCTAAAAACCAAAAAAATATGGTTTGATAAAGGCTTTAAACTTGTTTTCAGATTCCCGCACAACACTATCCCATTCATCCCACATGGTTATTGGACGGGTGATGACCCCTACGTTCTCCCAGGTGGTGGGTGCTATAAAGATGACTTTTCGGATGTTGTCATTATAGCCATTGACAGTGCAACTAGTGACACCCAACCAGCCTTTGACTGGAGGTCTACGCCGAACCCGGTCTTTTTTGTCGCATGCATGGTCATTTCTGTCGCTGTCGCAAGAAATCTTTCTGTCGCACGTCAAAAATTCTGAATCTTCTGAAAAAACCGGAAACGGGCAGTCGTTCCCTTCAAGGGACGATGCAAGATTTCACAAAAAAAGGTTGGGGGACGAAATGACATCGTCATCGGAACACTGTCAAAACTGCTCACAATTTTTCCACATCACAAATTTTGATGTTCAGCGTCGTCACTCGCCTTTGGAAGATACACCATCCCCCAATCGACTATTTTTCGACCGCCCGATCGAATCGTCGACCGAACGATCGGACAGTCAGATGACAGATTCTTGAAGAAGGGCATCTTCAAGTTGTCGCAAGGATCTTGAATACAACACAATCCTACATCGACTAATTTTCGACCGATCGATCGAATCGTCGACCAAACGATCGGACTGTCCGATTTCGCGTGCTAAAGGATACGTTCCGCAGACAAGATCTTGAAATTGTCGCAGTGAGCTTGAATATCCTCCAATCCTATATCGACTAATTTTCGACCGATCGATCGAATCGTCGACCGAACGATCGGACTGTCCGATCTCGCGTGCTAACGGATACGTTCCGCAGACAAGATCTTGAAATTGTCGCAGCGATCTTGAATATACTCCAATCCTACATCGACAAATTTTCGACCGATCGATCGAATCGTCGACTGAACGATCGGACTGTCGGATCTCGCGTGCTAACGGATACGTTCCGAAGACAAGATCTTGAAATTGTCGCAAGGATCTTGAATATACTCCAATCCTACATCAACTAATTTTCGACCGATCGATCGAATCGTCGACCGAACGATCTGATTGTCGGATCTCGCGTGCTAATGGATTCGTTTCCGAAGACAAGATCTTTAAGTTGTCATAACGATCTTGAATACAACACAATCCTCCATCGACTAATTTTCGACTGATCGATCGGACCGTCGACCGACCGCCCGATCAGTAAAAACACAGAAATCCGCTCGATCGATCAGAAATCCGCATTGGAAATCGAATCTTGGGGTTGTCACAAGAAGTGTCGCATCGTCGCAAGACTGTCGCAAGGATCTAGAATGTAGAAGATCCACTCGGGATACGATACTCACTCGATCCTCGTAGGTCACATCTTGAACAACTACAGTATCCTTTAAGCGGCCGACAACCCATCATTCTGAGGCGCCGACAACGACCAACCGACCTGTGTATTGCTGTTTTTTTGTTTTTTTGTTTGACTGTATTAGTTTCTGAATAGCGCACTGTTTCATGCAGTCCTGTCTGCTCCGTTTTTTTTTTGTACTTTGTTTCTACGCTGGGATTGCGCGCTTCCGATCTCCAACGCTCATGCTCTGAGCGCGATGTGCTTTTTGCAGGATCTCGTGCGTTGAACGACGGCGACTGAAGTCCTGGCTGCTAGCTCCCTTTTAATATTTTGTTTTGACTTTGGTAGTGCTTCAATTCCTTCTGGAATTTTGCAAGCCGACTGCCATTTCTGCACTTTAGCGTGCAGTCGCTTACAGCAATTCGTGCGTTGTCGGCGACTGGCGCACTGTCTCCCTTTCCGAACTTCGTTCGTTTTTATGCAGGGAGTGCTTGGAGCCCGTTGGGCATCTTGCCCGTCGGGTTGGGTTCGATTCCCAACACCTCTGCTGACTGGCGTGCTGTTTTTTTGCAGGATAGCATGGGTTTTCGGCGTCAGCAATGCTGTCTTTTTTTGTATTGCCTTTTTGCAGTTACGATGTGTGAGCTATTTTCCTGATGACTATCCTGACCTGTACTGATTTACAGATGTGTGCCCTCAGGAACTCTGTTTCGCCGTCTGTCGCACTGGATGGAGCTGCACGCATGTCGGCCGAGTTCGAAGACTGTTATTGCCTTCTTTAGGATAGTTGGATTGTTTAATTCTATCACATTTAGTTTTAGTTTGCTTGTTCGTTCCTGCTACACGCTTTTACACTGTAATAATAGTATATGTTGGATTGGAGCAAATTCCTGTTTGCATCCTGCAGTGTTCATGTGATGAATGTGCTCTGATATTGTAATAATAGAACATATTAACACTGTGCAAAATTCCTGTTTGAAACAATAGACCTATTATTCGTCTGTGTGTTTTACCACTGGTTTGTTTTCGAAAGTTTTTAATAAATTTCTGATAAGTTTTTGCGACAAAATACCCCCTAGAAGTCTATTTTGTCGCAGCTGCGACAAAATAGACCTGCAGCAACATTTATGTCGTAGCTGCGACAAAATGATCTGCGACAAAAATGACAATCAATGCGGCAAAAAAGATCCGCTACCGGTCTACGCAGAAAAAGATTGCCAGATGGTTTCTTAACGTCCTTCCCAAATCTAAGGTCACGAAGAAGAGACTAGAGCACACAGGAGTTAGTCCCGATATTCGGAAAGAAGTTATGAACGAAAGAGCCGAAGTACTCCCCTCTTCACTCTGTCCATGGCCCACTCAAGACCCTCCTTATCATCAGAGTGATAACGAGTCCTATTATGGTGGCCACTACGACACGAAAATCACCAATGCAAATTCCAAGTCCTTCATGAGCACCGTGAAATGGCCGAAAGCTCTTACACTCATGGGATACCTTCCCCCTCTTTTTGGTACCGTCCTCAACACGATAGGTGTTCCTCGTGTAAAGATTAAACCACTTCTCAAAAAACTTTCAAGAATCTGCAGGCAACATACCAAAAACAGGCGAGACGTGTTTCAGTTAAACACAACCACCACCTTAAACACTGACCCACATACAGTTGACATCTCAAGTAATGAAACCATGACAGAAACATAAGCCGTTCAACAGTCAAATGATTTCCTTCAAACCCTCTTACAATAATTTTCAAAGACTTGCAATATAGGATAGTCTGGGAGCTGGGAGTGTAAACTCCCGGCCCCCAACGAGACCCAAAGGGGAGGGGCCGACCCCCCTTCCCTCACTGCCCCCGCCCACCCCGGCCACCTTTCTCAACGTCTCCAAAACCCCTGAATTCTTCGACTTCCTCCCCCACCAGATTCAGCCACCCCTCCACTTACCCGGCCATGGCTGCTTCTCCATCTCCTAGTAGAGTTTTTTTTGCCTAGCACTTAGCGTTTTCTCTAGATGTCACCCCGCTGACAGGCGGGCTGACCCCCTTTTTGTGGGCGCGCTGTAGCAGAGGGAGTAGCCCCTGGTGTTTTCACTAGCCTGCTTTGCAGGGATACTGCACTATCAGGACTTTGTCCCCTTTGCTAGCGTAAATGTTTTATTATTATTATTATTGCCGATGACAATTGACCGACCTAGATAAATTATACACACAATGGCGCGACGCGAAATACTCTGCCAGCTCTTTCCAAATCGGTCATCACGTTCGATCGGTCATCACCTTCAAAACTTGAAATTCGAAATTGGAAAGTTACATATGAAATCAGTGGTGGGAAAAAGTGAAATAATCTGAGTATAAATTCAGTGGTGGGAAGACTGTATAGTGAAATAATCAGAGTAAAATTTCAGTTGTGGGAAGACCGTATAATTTGTACACCGTATAATTTGCTAACTTTGAAAGCCAGCTCTTTCAAATCGATCGGTCATCACGCTCTGTCTCCAGTCATCACCTTCAAACTTCAAATTTGAAACTTACCGATATGAAATCAGTAGTGGGTAAAAAATGAAGTAATCTGAGTATAAATACAGTGTCGGGAGGACTGTATAGTGAAATAATCTGAGTAAAAATTAAGTGGTGGGAAGACTATATCATTTGTACCCTTGATGGGAAAACGTGAAATACTTGTTTATATCGTAGGCAAATCTTGCGTCAACGGTTTATACCTTCCGCATTTCAAGTCAGTCGAGAAGCGGAAAACAGGCTGGGGATCGACGGTAGAGTTCAAAGTAATTTAAGTAAATGGACGACGATAAAGGGCAACGCCTGACACTGTTGAGGCAACGCCTGACAATTTTGTGGAGTGCGTTGGTATATGGATAGCTAATGAACCGTCGATCTGAAAGTCAGTAGGGGATCAACGCAAGACAAGTTAGATGCCGTCGTTGACGGCACGTCGGCCAACAAGTTGGCCGACGTGCCATTGTCAACCCGTGCAACGACGGACATCTACCTCATGTCGCTCATGTCACCGACTGAGTTAATCGGTCGGTCTAATCGGTAGATACCTTCACGAGTATGGTCGATGAAGATATTGAGTGTCATGTCAGTGTGGAGAGCAGCAAGAGTTTACTTTAGAGTGGAGTGGGTGACTGGACAATACAAATCTTATCGGCGTTGTTTATAGAGCACACCCTCACTCATCAGCGCAGCCAAAATCTGGGTATGTCACATTTGCAAGATCGAGCTAAATGCAATGCAACGGCGGGAGATCGGACGGCGCCCGGGCTAAATAGGAATAATGAACTAATGCCACGGGCTGAATCGAAATTAGATTATTGCCACCGGGCTATCTTACAATTTCTTTTTTGTGAAACGGGCCATCTTGGAATTTTTCAATAAGGTAACGGGCTATCTCAGACAGGTCAAACATGCCGACGGGCTGCGGTTAAAGCCATCGGGCTAGCTCAAAATTAAATTGAAGCCACCGCGCTATTTTGGAATAAAATTCGTTGCCAGGACGGTGCCAATCGTACGGGGAAAAAGCAGATGGTCACGAGGTCGTGTGGGCTAGTGGAGAGCTAGCTGGTGACAAGTGGTGTAGCGCCGGCCAACAATCATGTACCACTCCTGCCAACGATACTACACGCCAAACAAATAAAACATCCCGAACAAGCACCACTCAAAGCGGAGCAGCAACAGCCACGTAGAAATGCCAATTCGACGCAGGGTCTCAAACCCACAACGTGACTCCGAGGGCGAAGGGAATCTACAATATGATAACAAAAGGCACCAAAGCGCCACCCACAGGGTGATAACGTGTTCAGAAAACCAGAAGTCCATAGTTCCATTAGTAGAGTAAAACGTAATGCCAACGCCAGAGGTCCCAGCGAAGAGAACTGCCCGACAGAAAGCAAGGCCACAGCATTCTCAATTCCTCCAAGCAAGGCTGCCCACGCTTTCCATCCGGGGGCACATCACATCGCAAATGTCGGGGAGGGCGCACCCCCAGTGCTCGAAAACGGAGTCTGGGGGGTCGTACCCCCACTGCTCGAAAACGGAGTCTGGGGGGTGAAAGAACGAATATGGTGCATTTCATACGAATCAGCAATGTCGCTATTTAAAAATTTTCGCCTGCGGCGCATGTCGGATCATTCATAATACTAAAAGACTCAACGGTACGCTGCGCGTGTCGTGGGACCCGCCGCGCCTGTTGGCCCCCGCCGCGCGTGTTGGGAGCGACCCGCCGCGCGTGTTGGCCCCCGCCGCGCGTCGGCGGGTGTGCCTGGGGCACTACGACAGATGCTCGGAAATATGTTTTTGATTGAACGTGCAAAGGTACACAATTCGGATTTTATAATATACTGGATCAGGGCCAGATTGAGGTGCAAACGATAGTTCGGTTCCGAGTTCTGAAGGCTAAACACTTCTCAAGTGCTCCACTTATTCACTCGTCACTCAGGTTGCAGGGTCAACCACTCGGCAGCCGATGTCACACTTCGGCTCAACGTTCAATTCCCGATCCGATCTCATTTCTAATTCCGATTCGTCATTCTCGATTCAGATGCTATGTCGACAGACTGACACGATGACTGCCACACAGTACTGTCATACTACTGTACTGTCATACTGTCATACTGTCATACCGTCATAGTGTCATACTGTCATAGCCCTGACATCTGATATTCGATTTCATTGTCTTTTCGACCCCGATGCGAATCTGACCATTCTTCGAGGGTCTGACTGAGTGCCACGATGACACCCCCCACAGTACTGTCATAATACTATAGTGTCATAGTGTCATAGTGTCATACCCCGGACATCTGGTACTCATTCTCATCGTGATTTCAAGCCCAATTTCACTGTCATCGTGCCAATCCCAGATTACTCCCGATGACACACATATAGACGCATAGGCATATCGGCTCACGCTGTGCCTCCGGGCACAGCGCGTGTTGGCTGACGTTTTCGAAGACAGAGGGCGACAGAGCAGAGCAGTCGTTGATGTGGAAGCGGAACACGTTCGCCAACTGCTCACCAAGTTCATCAATGTCACGAACTTCAAAGACTCGAAGAAGATTAAAAGTAGGGTGATAGTTGACTTATTTGCAGCGGGTTCTGGAATTATGGGACACGTGAAAAATATTCTACAGACAGATTTTCAAGAAAAGTGCACTCTTATGTCGGTGGACCACCAAGCTATGGCAAAGTCAATAAAGGGGTGGCAAGCCAAGGACATCTTCGACCCGAAAGACTAGGGGGGGTCTTTTAAATGCTAACTACATCTGCGCACCACCCTCGAGTGGAATGAGCGACGCTGCATTCATTTTCTACGCAGCTGAGTGCAGGGACTTCTGCGCATTTCTTTTGCCAAAGCACTGGCTCGCTGACCGCAGCTATCCATTGCGGAGGCTTTGGTGGGGACAACAACAAAAGAAGAAAACAGTTTACATTATTCCGTCAGCGAAAGACCTAAGTTGGCATGTGTGCGTGAGGTACACGCGCAAAGGCCTAGACCTATTCGCTGGGAATGGCATGAAACCTCACTGGTCCGTCTTAGTAGAGTCACTCTACGAAGATAGAAAAGCGAAGAAGACAGGGGGGGATGCAACGAGCGAGAGCGACCCCCCATAGCTCGCGTTGCAAGATGCTGTAAGCCAAGGTGGGCTTTCGTTAGATCGCTGTATGCTCGGCATGCACAACCGCTGGATGGCACATGCCGAGATAGACATATGATATAAAGTAAATATGAATACAAAATATGATATGTCTTGAATGCTTGAAAATGCTTGTGCGTGCTGTGCGTGTGATATGCGTGATAATGAACTTTGGGTTTCTTGCTGGACTTGTGTAGACATGGGGCCACCACTGTTAAGCACTGTACAAAACGACATAAACTGTACAGAACGACATAATTCTGTATTAAAAACCACTGGCGCAGCACTGGCGCACGAGCGGACTGCCCGCGCCGCCAAAAATGGTCACCATCCCGCATTCGGTTTGTCGCGGGCACTATGTCATCGCCATAGTAGATTATGGGGCGGGGATGGGGTCTGATTCTGTGTGGCGATTTTATTGAAAGGAATTTTCGCGAATTAATTCCTCCGTTCAACACACCCTGAATGCAATTTGAAATAATCGTTTGTCCATGAGAAACACACCGATCGGTCGGATTAAATATCTGAGCGACAATGTCGTTCGTGCGATGGTAAGTGAAGGCCTCGACGAAGACTTGCGCTACGCACCGTCCGAAAAGCGGCTATCTGACGGGCCAAAGGAATTTGCAGCGTATCGTATGATGAACGATGTGGAGCAGACGTGGCAGAAGATTTTGTTCCTCTCTCCGAACTCTCCAAGACAGCTTTGGGTCACGTTACAAGGGCCGTGTGGCGCCTATACGGCACTATTCTTTAGACGTGGAAATTAAGTGCCCAATTCAACAAGTCATGGTGGCATGCACGTGGAAAGTAGTCAAATCAATACTGGTTCAATTTCCTTTTGAAAGTGGTAGCATGTGGGATTTAATACCTCGAAAACATCCTTCAAATGTGAATAAAAAATGCAGCGCCACAAGCGAGAAATGTTTAGCTACATCATCTATTAGGGCTTGGAAAGACCTTTCCAACGATACCCCATAACATTTCTCGGAGCGCGCGCTTGCTTTTATAATTCTGATAGTGTCGGATTTATATTGGGATTAATCCCATTAAGTGCGTAATGTCGAAAAGGAAATCCGGATTTTTACGATGAAAATGTGACATTCGAATCCGGGCGATCCAAATCCGATTGAGCGCGCCCGAGCTCGCTTGTACACCTTAGAGGAGAACAAGACGATGAGCTCAGAAAGAGCAAACCAATTAATTGTTTGTTATTTTTTAACATTGGTCGTTTTGGGGCAAGATAATTGTTTGATTTTAAAATCAATAATGTAGGCACGGTACTAGGGAGATCGCAGAGTTTTTCATACATGCATTTTCATCATTAACTCCTGTCTGAAGTGAACTAAACTCATCGACGCATCATTAAAATATGTCAATCGGACTACTCCCACAGTCTACGATTCGCTTATGAATGCTGCAACTGGTACATATTCAAAACTGCTGCATATGCAAAACGATAATGCGACGCATCTCGCAGGATATATTTTGCGCGCTATGTCGTTTCAGCCCCCATTCACGCAATCATTTATGTTCTGTGTCATGTGAATGAAGCATACGGAAGGTTAAACCGCGCATACAACTATTTCGACGAATGCGAGACCACGTTTCTGCCATTCACACACACATTCATCAACTACCATCCACTGTATGTCTGTGCGCATGGCGCGCTATTTGTTTCCATGACTGTGCTGAACACGATACGGTCCCCTTCTATGCACGGGTGCGCATGAAAAACATTGGCTCCTTTCCTGCCTGTGAAGACAATACCATTTCAGTATGTCGTGGCAAAGTGCAACACCCCATATTCCCGGTGTCTTCCGTGGGTGTACATATCTAGCCACTGTGTTCCACAGGGCTGTAGGTTTAACCATGCGTGCACATCATGTTACCGCAGTACAAAGTCCAAAGTGTAAATTACAAATTACAGATTACTTTTTGCGTATATGTATGCATGCTATAGGAAGCCAGCTAATAATACAAATGCGAAGAGTAGGATGCGTCTCGATTCTACACTGGAATACTGCTACACATTTATGGGGGTCAGAGCAAAAGAGGCTGGTAGCCACTGCCAAAATGTTTGAGATCGCACTCAAAACCAGAATCACGAATCTACTAGGCCAAACATAATATCGCCTATGTCTAAGTGGTCCCCAAGAATGACTTCAATGGAAATTAGCCAAACAATGGGGAATATCACAAGGCAAATTCGGTCGATCACATCTCCGAGTGAAAACAAGTTGTCGTGCAAGGTCGCTTGGTGTGCTACATACTGGAGCTGCAATCCGCATCCCACCGAAAGCCCTGCACAACAACAGTTTGGCAAACAGGCCACAACTTGTCCATAACAACCCAACACTGACCATATATGTGCTCACCTCTGCTCGCATGAATGCCGCAGACAACAGCCCCCAGGAAACCTTGCAGCCGATTTCTCCGCTCCGAGAAACGATTGGAATGGATACGCATTCCTTCGGCGCCCAATTCCTTTTTTGGGGGCTTTGGCATGTGTATATGCTACATCGTAAGATATCAAATTGTTGTGCAGCCACCTTCCCTCTTCTGCCTGTAGTCTTCCTAGGAATCGCTTTGACTGTCAGAAATATGTCAGACAGGAATTGCTGAGTCGCCCAACACCCATGGAAAGGCTGGCAAATGGTCTGATGGACCCAGGAGGTGATATCGAGGGTGTTGGCGGTGTTGGGAGGGGTAGGGTGAGCAGGAGAGAGTTTGCGGGCATGAGTGAGAACGTGGGCGCGTGAGAAAGGGAGATGGGGACGGAGGGAGGGAGGAGGGAGGGAGGAGAGGATGGAGGAGGGGGCGTGCTTATGTGTGTGCTTATCTATGCAGGATCGGCTGTCCATTGCAAGCATCTCTCTGGCTGTCCTCCATTGTTGGATCCATCGGGGTTGTGAGCGGCAAGTATGAGTACCTAACGTTTCCGTCATGACTTGAAGGGTGCATTTTGAAATCAAGACGACGTCAACCAGATCTTCTTTTGCCAGTTTCAACAGAAGCGGAGTCATCTCCTCCTGGATAAGCAGCGTGACGAGCAACCGGTAAGCCGGCTCCTGGATATGTCTGCCCGACTTTGATTCCAGGCGGCATTCCTCCAATGAAGGGATTTTGCAGTTGGTCGCCAATCCAGTGTTCTCCGATCCATTGTTCTCTGCATCCTCCAGCGTGAACACCTGGGCATGAGCGCCGGAGTAGGCACACCGTCAAGCCGCAGAAATGGCCAGCGATGATGTTCTGTTCAAATTGGAGTGCAACAGAATTTTTGTGGTTTCAGACTTTCAGAATCCGTGACTCCTGCTGCAGTAGAGCCGAATGACACATGTAGCTCCGTGACACAAACAGGATGTACAAGTAGCCACGAAGCGACACGCCTGTTCAGCTCTGTGTTCCTTTTGCTCTTGCAAACAGGAACTTCACGGGTACCTACGGTACTCTGTGAGGCACACTGCAAATCCGATTTTGTAAGATTTTCTTCACCTGTTTCACCTGTAAACAGTAGAGTAGGTAGTGACAAGACCACTAGGTTGTACGACGGCAATCGAACGACGACGGGAGATCTAACAGCGAAGTCGCGGGGACGGCGTTTACGACTGCAAAAGACGGCTTCACATCGGCTACGGTAGTACGATTGACTCCACTGTGACTCCTTTGAGGGAGAAGAATGGCTGGAACTGCGAAGGGCAAGTCTCCAGAGGATTTCCCTCCCTCCCGGGGAAGCCAGACATCGGGCAGGCTTCCCCTTCCCCGGCAGCACAGTCCACTCAGGACGTGCTGATGCAACAAATTCTGATCATGCAAAAGCAGCAAGGGGAGCTGCTTGAAATGCAGAGGCAGCAGGCACAGGAGCATCGCCTGCTGCGTGATGAGCTTCAACGACAAGCACAAATCAACGTGGAGTTGGAGGCGAAGGTGGCAGCGAAGCCTGGGACTTCTGACCCGGACACCGTAGCCAAGACCGCCGAGCAACTTCTGGAGAGAAGGAGGAAGCTGGCGTACGTGCCAGCAGCCTCAATCAACCCGTTCCCGCCGCGGCCGGCTACGCTGACATCGAGAATGCCTCAGTTGTACGACTTGCACGGCAACAAGACGTACGACGCTCTCTCCAAGAAGTCCAACTCTTCAATGAAGTACGAGTGCCTGGTTCTGGCTCCGGCACTGTCTTATTTGCACGACGTGGTGTGCGAATGCAACGACACGTTGGACGTGAACGAGGACTGCGATTTGTCGAACAGCGAGTGGCAGAAACGTTTCCACGCAGTTACCAACTCTGTGCACGGCGTGTACGCGTTACTGTGCAACAGGTGGACGATGCTGGAACTGCGCGGGCAGCTGGAGCAGGAGCCTGGATCTTCACAACGGGGAGGATCGGACGCTCTACGTGCTGAACTGCAGTTTGTGGAGGACAGAGTCTACCAGGCAGCAGACGGCGTGGTGGCAGATGAGGTGTTGCAGCAGTGGCTGAACGACTTCGACAAGAACCGCGGCAAGGCGATGCTGAGCCTTACATCGAAAAATGCAGCGAACGCGGAAACGCGGGTTGTGAATCCACGGGACCGAGACCAGCGCTGGAAGGAGCGTAAGAAGTACGAGGAGAAGGACGGTAAGAAGCCTACCGAAAAAGGCGGCAAGGGCCGGGGCGGAAAGCCCGCGGCCGATGTGTGATGTGCGTGCCGCCACCCCGTCCAGCGCAACAACCCTCTCCGGGCGCTGGGCGGGGGAAACTCACCGTGCAACAGCCGGTGAGACAGCGGAGGGGAGCATGGCGCGCGGCGGGCGCCAGTTCCGAGGTGATGCAATGGATTACTCATGGGGTGAAGTTGAGGTGGAAGCGCGGGCCTCCACTTCCGTTCGACCATGGGGTGTCACTGAGGGATGCTACGCGGCAGCAACAGGTGTGGCTGGACGCGGAGAAGGAAAGGCTGCTACAGAACGGTGCCTGGACGAGAGCGACGAGAAGATCTCATGTTTCTCGCGCGTTTTTAGTGCCGAAACCGGGTACGAACAAGTGGAGACTGGTGGTGGACTTCCGATGGCTGAACCAGTGGTGTGTGAAGAATCGCGTGAAGATGGAGACGCTGAAGAAACTAAGGAGACTGGCGAAACCGGGCGACCGGTGCTTCAGCTTCGACCTCCAGGACGGATTTCATGCGCTGGGGATCCACCCGGACTTTCAACGCTTCATGCAGTTCGACCTGCAAGGGGACCTGCTTCAATGCTCAGCGGTGCCGTTCGGGTGGAACGACGCTCCGAGGGTGTTCTGCAAGTTCGTACGCGTGATGGTGGAAGCTCTACGTTCTCCACAGGCAGCGGAAGATCGCAGAGAAATCAAGAGGCTGCGGGACGGTTCCGCAGTACGACAGCGATGGTCAGTCCGTCGCAGGACCGGTGGTGCTGGCGAGAACGCGAACCGTCACAGCGGAATGCGAGTACTACCGTACATGGACGATTTTCTGGTGCTGGTCGACTCTCAGAGAGAAGGCTTTCTGCGTCGAGAAAAAGTTCAACTGGTGCTTCATCGACTGGGCCTACGGCGGAACGAGAAGAAAGGCCAATGGGAGCCTACACAGGTGGTGGAGCACCTCGGTTTGGAGGTGGACCTGAAGCTGGGACAATTCCGTGTAACAGAACGACGGGTACACAAAATCCACACCAGGGCGAAGGAGATCCTGTGCGACGCAGCGAGAAATCGGAGGTGGATTCCTGCCAGGAGACTGGCTTCCTTCACGGGACTCTGCCAATCTGTGTACTTGGCAGTACCAGCGGCGCGGCTCTACCTACGGGAGCTCTACTTCGTGCTGGCAGAGAAACGCAGCTGGGGAGCAAAGGTAAAGATCTCGCGTGCAGCTCGGGGGGACTTAGAATGGTGGTCCAGGCTGCCTGTGATGAGCAGGTGGAACGGGCGCAAGATCTGGAGATCCCCGACGAGAGCGAAGGTGCACACAGACTCTTCGATGACGGCCTGGGGAGGAGTGCTGAACCTGAAGTTCCCCGCGCGAGGTTTCTGGCCAAACGAGATGCGCAACTGGCACATCACACACCTGGAGCTGGGGCCGTGTACAAGACCGTACAGGCGTTCCTGCAGGAGCTGGAGGGCAAGGTCGTACGGCTCTACTGCGACAACCAGGCGGTGGTGGCAATGCTCTCGCACTTCACCTCCAGAAACCCGGACCTGATGAGGAGAATGAGGGGGCTCTGGCTGCTGCTGGATCTGCACGACATCGAATTGCAGGCTCGTTACATCCGCAGCGAGGCCAACGTGTGGGCCGACAACCTTTCTCGTTGCGAGGATTTGGACGACTGGCGGCTCAATCGAGACTGGTTCGTGTGGGCCAACAAGCAGTGGGGCCCCTACACAGTCGACCGGTTCGCTTCCGAGATCTCCGCGCAACTTCCTCGGTACTACGCTGCGTGGAAGGACCCGAAGTGCGAAGGTGTGGACTCTCTGACTTACGACTGGCGGGGGGAAAACAATTGGGTGAACCCCCCGTGGGCGCTGCTGGACGAGGTGGCGCACAAGCTGCGGGAGGAGGGGGCCGCTGCTACGGTGGTGGCTCCGTACTGGCCGGGACAGTCCTGGTTCAGGGAGCTGGAGGCCCTGGCCACCGAGGTGGTGATCATGCCGCGGCGCAGGGACCTGTTCACTCCGAGCAGGCTGGGAGGGTCCGAGCTGCTTGGGCCGTCAAAGTGGGACGTTGTGATGTTCTTCATCGAGGCGCGCCCGTGAGTTACTACGCTGCTGAAGTACGAAGGAGCTCTGCTACGAGTACGACAGCGGGCAAGGTGACCGTGGGCTCGAAAATCGAGGTGTTCTGGAAGGACGATGACTGCTTCTACCCGGGTGTGGTGAAGGAGTTCAACGAGGACGGGAAGGCGCACGTGCTGTACGACGACGGCGACGAGGAGACGCTGGACTTGTCCGAGGAGAACTTCAAAATCATCAACAGCGTGTCAGAGCTGACGGACGAGGCAACGGACGCGGACGGCGAGAACATCGAGCGGATCAGCGGAGGCGACTACGAAGAGTACAAGCGCGGTGGTGCTGTACAAAACTTCCTCACGCGCTCACTCTGTGAGCGGTGGAGGGGTGAGTTGGGACCTTCCCGGCTCACGGAACTGGCAGTGACAATGCAGAGAAAAGCACTGCTGGACACGACGATGAGCAACTACGGACCGAAGGCGCGGCGCTTCATTTTATTTTGTGAGCAGCACCAACGGCCGTGGCTGCCAGCATCGGAGGCGACGGTGTTGCTGTACATCGCCTCTCTGTTGAAGGACGGAGGCATCAAGTCGGCCTCCTTGCAGCCGTACCCGTCTGCCATCAACAACTACCACGAGGACCTACGGTTTCCTGGACCAGCGAAGGGTCGTTCTGTGACCCGAGTTGTGAAAGGGATGGCGACCATCCAGGCGGAGCTGGCAGTGCGGGAGGAGAACATCGAGACCCAGCGGACGTGGCTGCCGGCGGCACACGTACCACGTGTGCACGAAGCAGCGCTGAAGTTGACTCCGAGATCGCCTGAGGAGCTGCGGCTACTGCGAGCCTTCGCCTACGTGGTTGTTGCCTTCGTGACCTTCGGCAGACCGGACACGGGGACTTCGTTGTCACGGCAGCACGTTCATTGTGGCGACAGTGAGTTCTCGGTGGTGCTGCTAAAAGAGAAAGGACGGCGGCATTACCTGGTGAAGAGACGCCTGTGCATCCCCTGGAAGGGGGTGGCTCTTTTGAAGGAGCTGATCGAGCACTGGGAGTTCCACCGTGACACGGCTTGGAACAATTCTGAGAAGACTCAACCTGACGCCTACTGGCTGCTACCCGAGGACCCGAAGAACTTCAAGGCTTCAGTGGCAAATGACTGGATTGGTCTGGCTCTCAGCGAGCTGGACTGCAGACCTCCGGAAGGAGGTCACTTTTCTGCACACAGCACCCTGAAGGGTGCCACGACGTGTGCTCGAGCTGTGGGTGTTGCAATGGAGAAAGTGTGCTTCCTGGGAGGCTGGTCACAGTTCTCTTCGGCAGTGCAGCACTACATCGACCCGACAGCTCTGAGGGACACAGACATGGACTACTACTTCGCTTGGTTAACATGGTCACAGTGACAGAGATCAGATTTCTTTTGTGTGCCTCACAGTTTCATCTTTGGTTTCATGGCAAATGAGGATTCGAGCAAAAGAGAAATGTTCAAATTGGAGTGCAACGGAATTTTTGTGGTTTCAGACTTTCAGAATCCGTGACTCCTGCTGCAGTAGAGCCGAATGACACATGTAGCTCCGTGACACAAACAGGATGTACAAGTAGCCACGAAGCGACACGCCTGTTCAGCTCTGTTCCTTTTGCTCTTCTCACCGCTTCCGACCCAGAGGACTCTTTCCTTTTGGTGACGTGCACAGACAGTCTGGACATCTCATCAAAACTAGAATTTAGAAAGCATTCAAAAAGCACTTTATGCATTTTAAACACTTTACAAAATCATTTTAATGAAATGTATTGCAGTGCCTGCCTTTGGCAAATGAGGATTCGAGCAAAAGAGAAACCTGGTGGACAGATGCTCTTCTTAGGTACGGGCGGGAGGCAGAACGGCAGTTGGACTTGCCTTGCCTGCGCCAGCGCCATCTGATCTCACCAACTTTCTGCGGTACACACGGTCTGCGCTCTCAGGTAATCGGGGGGGAGTTACTGGGGGAGCCAAACAGAAAGCAAGATGTCACACGACAGCCAAAAGCGTGGCAGCGACCCAGGAACCAGCCACACCACTTCCCTATTATCTTGGAGCTCAAAACTGGGCCATCTTAGAGCTAGGAGCGCATCCTCTCCTACCACGGAGCCCAGCATGCAGTCCTCACTGACAAATACCGCAAACCCATCCAGAACAGGCCTGGGCGAGGTACCCGAGCCTTGTCCAGTCCCATAACTCTGGATATATCAGCACTAGCTTCCACTTGAGGACATCAATCTGAAAGTTGTACTGCCCGAGCAGAATCACGAAGCCGGCTTGAAGCATCACGAGGAGGTTCAAAAGCACCATGACCTGTCCCGGCATCACACGCCCGCATTCACAATTAGGGTGTTTCAGTATGAGACACACATTTATGATTAGGGACTTGCGATGGAAGCCAACGATATGTACGGAGCACCTGAAGGCCGAAAACGATCAGAAATATATGCAAGACCGCAACAAGTTCCCGGATCTCCCCGTCCCCTCAGAAGAATGCACCGAATGGGCTTTAGGCGAATGGGATTTGAGCGGGATGGCGGGAGGTGATGGAGGGGTTGGCGATCCTTGGGCATGGCGGGATGGATGAGGGAAGGAGGGGGTGGCTGGGAGGTAGCGCGGCTTCTGGGCACATGCAGGCGGTGGGGGTTGATGGTAGTCGGCACCCGGCGGACGTGGCAATGACACCTCATGGGAAGGGCACGGCGAGGATTGACGAGACTAGGAGTGCCCTTCCCTCAGGCGTCTCCTGCAGGCCTGGCAGGGGCAACATCCGGACTCTCGGATATATAAGTGAGCCTGGGCGAGCTGGAACCCGGTGGGACATAAGGTGCCCGTGGCTAGTACCTCCAGTGGTGGTGGTTGGTGAACGTCGGCCAGCCACTAACGGTGTGTGAAACGGTTTGATCCTCTGAGCAGGGTATGACGGCAGCTTTCTCTGATGCCGATACCTCTTGTTTGAGATTCGTCACCAAAGGAAGTCCAAATCCATTCACACACACTGGATGGCAGCAGACGCCCGCATATGATCAGTGACATCCGAGATCTCCGGTTCATACGCCCGCATATGATCAGTGACATCCGAGATCTCCGGTTCAGACGCCACCGCATCGGAACTTGCGCAGGACCTGGGCTGTCAGGAGTGAGCGTCCTTTGGTTGGCGTGATCCCCCAGTGACTTTGCCCGCAAGGCTGCAGCCGACATGATCAGAAAGGCTGATGAAAGAAGGGTAAAATTAGCAAAAGGCAGGCGCCAGAATGCTCCCAGCGCCCCCAGATCGAAGGGGGACGCAGAGGGTGGACATAACCACCCCCTGCCTGTTCAAACAACGGGATGCAGGCGGCCGATAAATAATACGACTCAAGAGGTGGCCAGTGAGGCGCCAAGGGGAAGGGCGCATCCCATCACCCGCCTTTGCCAGGCAGCTGTCCCTGTTCACAACGCGGCCTTAGACCAACAGCGACAACCCCTCCGTGGCTAAGAGTAACTCCCCTATAACCCCTCCGTGGCTAAGAGTAACTCCCCTATGACCCCTCCGTGGCTAAGAGTAACTCCCCTATAAGTAACTCCCCTATAACCCCTCCGTGGCTGAGAGTAACTCCCCTATCTTGCATGCAATCTGTGCAGTTCAATACCGCTGACAGTGCAGCAAATGACAGAATCAGCTGGCCCACTCACCACGAGACAGTGCCTGCCTGCGAGGTACCACGGGGACATGCACACCGAGTGGCGTGAAGCACATCAACCGAAAACATCCCGACCATGAGGGACATGCAACCGCAAACACACAGAACACGAGTGGGTTCCTGGGCGCCCTTCCGACGACCTACGAAGAGTGTATCGCACCGCAGAGTGACGGCATGAATCCTGCGATGATGACTGTGCAAGACGACGATGGCGCACATCGCACCATCGGTCTCCTCAAGACGACACCTAGCAAAAAATAATCTGAACAGAAAAAATTCCAAACGAGCGCTGAACTGGTTGCAGTCTGCACACCATGCTGAGCCGTAGATGATGACACCGAGCCGCAAGTAGGATGGATAAGATGACGCTGAACCCCCAACGAGTGACGCCAGGCGCAGGAATGAATGGTGCCGAGGCACGCCCGATGACAACGCGGCTGGTGATCCTTCTCAAATTATATCGGAGCCCCTCCAACCAAAAGAGTGGGGTCAGCCTTGCAAACAAAATCGGTGGATGTCCACATTGCTCCCACGCAGCAGCCTCCAGCCTCTGAGTCGGTCAGCAGAGCCGGGCCCTACTTTGTTGAAGGTGTCCAAGATGGTTGTCTCTTTAGTTTCGGGCAGCTTCTCCGCAGTGATAAACATCACCGCCACCACCGTCAGCAAGGCGGTGATGATCAGGCCAGTACGCTCCCCTGTCACACTCATCAATGGACCGGTGAACTCATTTTGGCAGGTGCCTCAATGCATCGGAGCAGCGGAAATGAGATTTGGAGAATTTGGATGCAAGATTCTGTGCAGAGGCGCAGCTGCCCGCCTCCCACAAGCCGTTGATCGGAATTGGCCCCGCCTTCCACAAACCGTTGATGGTCAGTGCTCCGCCTCCTACAATGTGTGGATTGTAGGTCCTGCCTCTCACAGGCCGTAGATTGGCAGTGCCCCGCCTCCCAAAAGCCGCCGATTGGCAGTGCCCCGCCTCCCAAAAGCCGCTGATTGGCAGTGCCCGCCTCCCAAAGCCGCTGATGGCAGTGCAAAGCCGCCAGTGCATGGCAGTGCCCGGCCTCCCAAAGCCGCTGATTGGCAGAGCCCCGCCTCCCAAAGCCGCTGATTGGCAGTGCCCGGCCTCCCAAAAGCCGATGATTGGCAGTGCCGCTTCCCAAAGCCGCTGATTGGCAGAGCCCCGCCTCCCAAAAGCCGATGATTGGCAGTGCCCGCCTCCCAAAGCCGCTGATTGGCAGTGCCCGCCTCCCAAAGCCGCTGATTGGCAGTGCCCCGCCTCCCAAAGCCGCTGATTGGCAGTGCCCCGCCTCCCAAAACCCGCCGATTGGCAGTGCCCCGCCTCCCAAAGCCGCTGATTGGCAGAGCCCCGCCTCCCAAAAGCCGATGATTGGCAGTGCCCGCCCAAAAAGCCGCTGATTGGCAGAGCCCCGCCTCCCAAAACCCGCTGATTGGCAGAGCCCCGCCTCCCAAAACCCGCCGATTGGCAGTGCCCCGCCTCGCCACCCATAAGCCGTTGATTGGCAGGCCTCAAGCAGGCCTCAGACCTTCCCCGTGCATGACGTGAACGGAGATCCTCCAGAAGCAGTCACAAACATGCAGGTCTTGCGCCATATGGCGTATCGTGATAGGTCTATTTCATGCATGTTCACAACCGCCTTATGTCAGCCAAGCGCGGATGCGGCGTTGTCTCGCGATGGGGGCTTATCGGCCGCACCTGCTCCAGTGGGAAGCAGGAACGAGATGAAAGTGAGGAAGGTGACAAAGGCCACAGGGATGATCGACATGGTCACATAGGGCTCTGCGTATCTCTTGAACTTTATTTCAACGCGGAGAAAGTTGTAACAGTTCTTCACCGGGTCGGCGTCGCTTAGCATCGCTTTGGCAGCCTCTTCTGTTTCCGCTATCGCAATCCCCAACGAGTTGTAGCATTCGACTAAAATCAATGCGTCAATGTTAGTGACATTCCACGCACTCACGCTGGCTTTGTAACTGTCCGGGTTCAAGTTGAGGGAGTCAATCGTTAGGCTCTCCGTGTCGTGCAAGTAATTTATCATCTACATGCAGACCCTTCCAACACAGCCCATATACGGGTCAATTCAGAAAGTTCGCAGGGCTCAAGCAGGGATGTCGACACAGATACGCATCTTACAAACAAACGTCAACTGTATACAACGTTTTTTAAAAGGCAAACCAACGATGAAGGCTTTAGTTGCTCCTAATATGTTTACAACGTCGAAAATCATTCGAAGGGTACTTTTCGTTTTTGGCGAGTTTAGTGGTATTACAGAAGCATTTGAGTGCGGTTTAGAAGGTTTTCTTCTTGTGACAATGGCCTATGTTTACAAAGCATTTCCAAAGCCAATTTTGAGCAAACCATTTTTTTGGCAATCGGGTGCCGTGGAGGCAGAATGCAGCCAACTTCATACAAAATGAATATATACGAAGTATATTCATATAGCTGTTGCAAAACTTGTGTTGGAATAAAGGTGCAAGGGCGCTCAATGGGAGAAGAGTTTCGATATCAGCAAAATCATTACTAAAGGTGCACAATCATGGTGACAAATGCCATGGAAACCTTTCAAACTCCGCGCAGGCCTCCCACGCTCCGCATGTGTCACACTCCGCGCAGGCCTCCCACGCTCCGCATGTGTCACACTCCGCGCAGGCCTCCCACGCTCCGCATGTGTCACACTCCGCGCAGGCCTCCCACGCTCCGCATGCATGTGTCACACTCCGCGCAGGCCTCCCACGCTCCGCATGTGTCACACTCCGCGCAGGCCTCCCACGCTCTGCATGTGTCACCACTCCGCGCAGGCCTCCCACGCTCTGCGCTTGCCGTGAGGGATGTAGCTGACGTTCAGTGTTCACACGATAGAAGATGCGACCGAGCAGTTGAAGGCGCCACTCGAGATGGCCTCGATTATGCACCTCGATGAGGCAAGTCTGTTCGTCGAACGGGAAGTTGGCTAACTTGAGCGGGCATGAGGTCTCCGTCGCCCGGGGATCCAAGAACGAGATCCCTCCATTCGCAAACAGACTCATAGTGATCCCCTCGCCGCCGTTCATCTCCTCCTTCGGCGGCAGAACAGAGGTCGTCACCAAGAAATTTGGCCACCAAACTTTGTCGATTGCCAACGGTACCATGCTGACCCCACCGTACTGTTCTGGATCCCATCTGTCAAGGAGAAACAGCGAAGTATTTATATTGGCTCTTGTGATGTTTATTTGTGATGGTCAGGCCGGCCCCTTTTCGTTATGCTGCATAGGAGATTACACGTATCACACAGGACTCCCTCTGGAAGTGGTAATAGGCTTATGAAGGGTTGTGAAGCCTTGTCGCTATCATGAGACCGAGCTGGTAACTATGGAAGTCACAGGTATAGCTCTCAATAGTTAATGACTGCATTCATCCCTGACACTTAGTGAGTTGGGTTGGGAGCGGGGGTGGGAGACGGGGGAGTGGGGATGGCGTTGTTCAGAATGGTCCAAAAGATCAACATATTGAACGTGCGACATGTGCTCCGTAGGCTTGTGATGAAGAGTGAGCGTTTGGCTGATGTATTCCAAAGGCAATGCATCACTGCAACGAAGGATTCGGTAGAAAGGGAACGTGTGGAGGGATGAGGGGGAAAGAGGAATTGAGGACGCACGACAAGAAGGGATCCGTCCACATGAGCTGAAGATACATCACTGCCTTCAGCGTTTGCTCCCTATCGTCCAGCTGCGGCGGAGAATTGTCCGAGTCAAAGTAATGTGGATGAGCAATGAGGGTGTAAAATCTGGTTGGTTTAAGTCAAGAACCGTGGCAATACCATAGCATAATAGCTCGCTGCGCATTTTTCCAGAGCGTTCACAATATTGTATTAAAATTAAAATTGTTTATGTCAAGAGCCAGCTCGCTACACAAGTTTTTCTCCACAACGGTTGGCATACCTCGCTGATGCTCCTGACCAAAAAGTTTGAGATGTGCAAACTGAGTGGTTCACTGCTGGATTTCGTTGGCACCGCATCTGCGGTATAGTGCGCAGTGCCTTTAAATATCTGCAAAAGTTCAAAAATGTCTTGCCAGGTTAAAAGTGGAAGCTTGAACATTTGAAGCGAACCTCTTCGGGCGTGGCCAACTGCGTGGCCCCTCGGCCCCTCTTTACAGCAAGCACATTGTAGCACAATTGATTATGCCATCGCAGATACTTTCGATTATCCCCTACTTGCTGTTGAAGCTGAAATTCGGAGTCCGCTGTCAGTTCTTGTCTCGTCTTTTCATTCTTCTTTCGAGGATCTATTTACGCGCAGGAGACGGTGCCTCGAGACGTCAACTTACAGTCGTCACTAGCACGGCATCAAAGAAAACAGTTTCTTAAAATCCAAGCTGAAGACAGTACAAGCGGTCATATGGGAAAGTGAGACGAATTATCGGCTCCGTTGCATAAAAACGGCCGATCTATCACGTTATTTCATATGAGCGTTTGTACGATATTTTGAATCAAATTTTGGAAGCTGAAGGGAACGGTGAATACGTGAACTTTCAAAAAGCTGAGATCGAACGAGTCGTAAACTTGAAGCTCTGGAATTAAGTTTCGTGAAGGTCATAAAGCCAATACCTGTTCATCTGAGCCAAACAGGTCGGTCAGCAGCCTAACAGCGTAGGTTTCATTAAGCGTTAAGCAGTCATTTCCATATTCTGGTGCGACGCAAATTGGTTGTTCGTCTTGAGCGGAGTAAACCAAGGGGCTGGGTGCTAAGAGTGAATGACTAAGTGCTATCAAGGCCATAATACAGGAACCGAACGCCATCGAATGTGTAGGATATGGCTTAGCGAAATTATTTGTGGTAAATTTTAGGCGTGTTTCATGGTTATCGTAGGATATATATATGCAGATGCACGAAAAACGCCCATGATGCAAGTACAAAACACAGGGTACCGTTGAGGTTTTGACTATTTTACTTTCATAGCAATTTCCATATTCAACAGCTCGGCGAAATTATTTAATTGTTAAAATTATATCGAGCAATATAAACTATGGAAGCATATCCCACCATGTTACACGGGTTAGCTTAATTCAGCCGATTTTTTTTTTCGTGTTACTTGCACCTTGCAGTGGGGGGAACCCTATACGTACACTCGCGCTACATCGCGCGGGTCGACACGATAATGCTCGATATTGCGCGCGCGGCATATTTTTAGATAGCAAATTGAGTCCTTTTGGGTTCCCGGTGGTCAAACTTATGCTAGAAATGAAAAATTCAATTGTCACCACACACTTTGTGGTCGGTGGTGAAACAGGGGGGAACCCTATACGTAAATTCAATAATCAATAAGAATACACGGTTGGAAAGTGCACCATGGAAGCATATATGGCTAAATATTTCATGTATTATCAATATCATGTTTGGAAAGTTGTCTACGAGTCTACTACAAAGATTGGTGCCCGTTTGTGACCTTCCTCACACCCACTACTAGTGCGCGCTTGCATATCACCTTACAAGAGCACACATACTAGGTTGAAATATGCAAAAAGAGCAACACAGAAGGCATATGTGCTGGACTTCGGGTTTAGGCTTAGTTATTATGGGCTCTGACTAGCCCCTAGCCTGACCCTGCTTCCGTCTCGTGTCCGTGACATCCTAGCACTGTACTGTACAGTAGTACAGTACAGTAGTACAGTCATCGTTTCACTGTCTGGGTTTCCGAGAGCATAAAGCTTCGGCCAGACACAAGTTATATGATTATCACTTTGTTTCCTAGCGAGCTTAGCCGGACAGCGTATCTGTCTTCCTCGCAATATGTGCACATATTTAATACAATAATAGTATAATATATGGACACTTAAGTAGGTTTAGCCTATACACAGGATCGGAGCTCATACAAGCTCATACAGCTCAAGCGCACCAGCATCCACTCTAAGCAACCCGATACGCAAGTTCCCACAAGTGCAGAGAGGGGCTATCTAGAATATGTTCATAAGTATGCTACTTTAAACATATATCACGTCAAGTGGACACTGCAGCAAGTGCCGCCTTGCAAGCTGCTTTGGCACACTTGCTCTTCTTGATTTCTTGGCACACTGGGCAACGCTTCAATCCAGCAATCTCGCAAGGCCCAAAGTAGGTTCGGATGCCCCCTATGAAGACAAGAGGGCGGCACGAGCATACAGGAGTGCACCTCTCCCAAGCGTGTTGTAGTGCCTCCAGCTTCTATCGCTTTGTCGCGGCCGTTGCGGCATTCTCGGCATCTCGTTGCTCCTTCGCGAGATCTCGTTGCAGAACTCGGAATTCTGTTTCCAGTCGAGCAGCCTCTTCTGCCTGCTTTTTGGCAGCCTTCTTCTTCTTGCGGATCTCGTTGAAAGTAAAGCTGCCGTTGTTGTCCGAAAGGCGGCCTTTAGAGGGCTTGGGTGGCAGCTTAGGGACAGACTGTATTTCCAAAATTCCTCGGAGCATCGGCGTCGTCTCAAATATTTCCCATTCCTGACCAAGAGCACGTATGGCAGCCAGCTTACGCTTGTAATATTCCGGAGTGCCCCTCCTAAAGCCCTCTGGCGAACCTGAAAAGTCGGCAAAAGACGGAGGGGCACTATCCGTCACTTCAGGCTGAGCATGCACGACAAAATGCTCACGGTTGATTTCCCCAGGGGCAACGCACTCCTGCATAATACCCACACGCCGCCACGAGCCGTCTTCCTGTCCATGACAGTGCTCCAAGTAAACCAAATATCACAAAATATTCGGAGGAAGTCGGTCGTGTTCACTTTCACCTCGGACTCGTCAACTGACCTTTGAAATTCCATAGCCAACTGAGCCTTGCGGGTTTTCTTAAATTCGCGGACTCCCTTGCTGTATTCTGTGTGCAACTGCCTGTTGACCTGATCCAACAAAGCACTTGAAAAATACCGCTCGTGTTGGCCTTCTCGCTCCACTGCACTATCTGGTGCTCCGCGCAAAACTCCATCACACCGTCGTCATACCGGCTATCGTGACGTGTCTGTCATCTCCACGACTGGACGCTCGGTGCCACGAGCTGTGAGCTCACCATCGAGGAGCTTGTAACGCTGCAGTAGGGTCACCCCTGTCCGAACTCCACACTGGTTATTCGAAATAAGGTTGTGCGTGGAATATTTCAGTTTCTCGTTTATGCAGTCGTCAAAGACGGCTACCTCGTCTGGAGCGCATGACTCAGTGAGGCATTCTCGAGCGATGATAATGTGGGGGCCAAACAAAAAGCCATCCAAGCTCATTGTAACATCGATGCTGACGCACTCCCTGTTTTCCTGTTTCGGCAAAACCGCCGAGTCGCCTGTAGAAGCCACACGCCTGCGAATATTGTTGCCCCTGAGAGTGTTGAAGTCCACGAACTGTGGACTCTCATCGCGATTGAGCACACGATCTGGATGTACTATCTTGCCATCTACCATGATGCCTGTTTCTGTCAAAGTTTGCACCAGTCCAGCAGGGGCGTGAAAGTGCTCTTCCACGTTCTCCTCGGTGTACTGGGCGAGACGTTTCTTCTCAACAGCCACGGGGACTGTCTCGTTGACACGTTGAGCGTGATATGCAAAGAATGTCTGAAACCATTTCTTACTACCCTACAAATTTAGGAATCGTAGGTAGGGCCATGTTTGCCTTGTATCTACCTTGTGTCTGGATGGCCAAAAACCACGACCAGACATGGCCATATTTAGTCAGTTTTTCCGCGGCGCAACACAACCCAAGTAGGGCCATGTTTGGTCGTGGTTTTTGGCCTTACTTACCCCTTACTTACCTTGTACCTACCCAATGTCTAACGCACCATACGTACGCACGTGAATGCATGAATCACTTAGACATTGGGTAGAATTGTGAAGCATCCTTGCATGCAAACTGCGGTGGTTCTTGACCCTCGAGCAGATTTCTTCAAGCAGAATGTCCAGGATGAAAATCCTAGCGAGGACGAGCTTGCTAAGTACTTAGGCCTGCAGTACGACATGGCATTTGTGTAGTGTAAATAGATAGCATCAGTTTGTGTATATACATAAACAAGGGTAAGTATGGCCCTACCTATCATGTATCTATGCTCAGGTACTGATCGGAAATGGCCATGTTTATACATAAACAAGGGTAAGTAGGGCCCTACCTATCATGTATCTATACTCAATTACTAGTCAGGTAAGGCCATGTTTATACATAAACAAGGGTAAGTAGGGCCCTACCTATCATGTATCTATACTCAAGTACAGGGTAAGTATGGCCATGTTTATATATAAACAAGGGTAAGTAGGGCCCTACCTATCATGTATCCATGCTCAAGTACAGGGTAAGTATGGCAATGTTTGAATGATTTTTCAATTAAAAATATTTACTGAAAGTGTACATTTTTCTATTTTTTGCTCCTCTTGTTCCCTTTCACTGCAGGATTGTCTACTTTTCTCTTATTTTTGCCTTTTGCAGAAGGAGAAGGAGCCTCTTCCTCCTCGTCCTCGTCCTCCTCTTCATCCCCCTTTTCGGGCGCGTCATCATCCGCCGTGTCGGGCGTGGGTACATAGTCCCCATCCTCCTCGGATTCGTCCTCGTCCTCCGCGGAGGTTCCCGCCGGTTTAGGCACTTTCAGCCCGTCGGGCTTCCCGGAGTGGTAGTACAACAACTCCTTTCCGTCGTCGTACCTTTGTGTTGCGTGCTCCCATGGCACGCAACACAAGAGACTCCCCGTAGCGAACCTCCCCTTGAGGAAGTCATCGAGGTGCCTCTTGAACTCTGCCTTCTCAGGCACTTTTTCCTCCACCTGTTCGAACAGGTAGAGTAGTGCCTTTTTGACCCGGTCCTGGTGGACCGGGTCGTACAGAGTCCAATGGAACTCCGTGATCTGCAAGCACACGCGTAAGTTAGTTCGAAGTGTAAACATGTCCGAATATGGCCATGTTTAAGCGGTTTCGTAGGAAAACATTGCAGGTAGGGCCATGTCCGGGTCTTACCTTGATGCACAGCTGGTCCCTGGGGAGCCCCCCCGCCACCTGGTGCCCAAAGTGCCATGCCGGCTTCTTGGGCACCGTCTCCACCACCACCCCGCAGAGCAGGGGGGTGTGGACCTGCGGGGTGAGGTCGTCCTTGTACCAAGAGGTGGGAACATCGGGTGTCCCCGCCTCCCACCTCTTCTCCTCTTCCTCCACCTCGTGGTCCTCGAGGGCCATGAGCAAGGCGTGGTCGCCGACCTTGAGGCGGCCGTGCTCAAGCTCGGCCGCCCGCTTTCGGGCTTCGGCCACCTTGAGCCCTTGGCGCTTGGGCGCCATGGGCTCCTTGCCCTTGCCCGCCATGGCCTCCTTGCCCTTGGGCCCGGCCTTCTCCTTGCCCTTGGGCTCGGCCTTCTCCTTGCCCTTGGGCTCGGCCTTCCCCTTGCCCCTGGCCTCCTCCTCTTCCTCCTCCTCCTCGCTCCTCCTCCTTGGCGTCGAAAAGATCCCGCAGGATTGCCTTCCGATCCTCTGCTGCCACGACCAACACTAAGTTAGTTTCAAAGTACTGGCAAGTTATATCTATGCAAACATGGCCATGTTTGCATAGATAGTGTGTAAACATGGCCTTACTTGTATACAGTAGACACTCAGTATTAAGGAATTCACCGTTAAGGAATCAGCCAGCGTTTTGGGGGGGGGGGGTCACGATTTTAGTGATTTGGCTGGCTGGACCCAAAAAAATAAGGAAGAGGTCCAAAATAAGGAAGGCGCTCGCTGGCTGGCATGCTTTCGGCAATCTTAACATAATGAATTAACGCTGGCATAACTTGACGCGGTGCACATGGCTTTAGGCTAATTATTGCACATGGCATTACTGTAGGCAATTATTGGTGTTATGGTGTGTACACCATAATATCTGTCTGTCTGTCTTCATGTCTGTGTGCAGCTCTCTAAGTTGTTGCCTACTCGCTGGGTCCATTTTATCACTTCGAAAAATCAGCACACAGTTTTCTCGAAAATTTCAGTTTGTAAGGCTGACGTGAGGAAAATAACGAATGGTGCTGGCTGGCTCATGAATCGCGTTCCTTCTAATGAACAATTCATTAGCACGCTGGCGCTGGCGGGGGGGG
>LGRX02000529.1:0-79359 GCA_001247695.2 Cymbomonas tetramitiformis | reverse complement strand
GTACTAAACGGTGCGAACAGGGCCTTACTTGCACATAAGAAACGAAGAACTTATCACAAAACTTATTTCAAGCAAAGAACGCACCTTCCGTTGGGACGTCGCCGTTCTGGGTCAAACCCGCAGCCTCCACCCCGGCCTTGATCTCGGCCGTTGTGGGTTGGCCTTTCTTTTGGGAAAACACCTCCACGTTGGCGGTGGTGTATGCATGCCCGGGTATGTTGCATACCCAGACATGCACCTCCCCCGCCTTGAGGCGCCACCTCCCCCACTTGTGACGGCGCCTCAAATTTTGCATCAAGGTGGACAACTTCATATGCTGGTTGTCCCCACTTGAGCCCAACGTGGCGGTGAGGGGCATTAGTTCCGCCATTCGACGGCGGAACCTATCCCTAGCCAGGGTCTGTTTATCCAGACCCTGGAAGGGATTTACATGCCCCTTCACCACCATATCGTCTGTGAAATCAAACACAAACACCCCACACGTTAGCATCTGAACTTCCTGCGACAGGACAACATAAAACACAAGCAGGACACTACCCAAACATTGCCCTATTTACGCAGTGTACACCCCCTACCTACAACTGGAAGGTGGGCGAACAGGGCTGTGTTCGTGCAATGTTCTAACACCCTAGCAAGTGTTTTTCAAGCAGGATTTCGGCTGGGTTACTCACGGAAGACGTCTCTCCTGTGTTGCGCCGCCTCCTTCCCCTCCTTTTTTTGCGCTTTCTGAAGATTTTTAACTGAATCCCCTGTGGACTTCACCTTGGCCATCGCAAGGGCGAAGCGGTCAAGCCCACTCCCCTTCTTGCTTTCGGCCCCCGGATCCTCCTCCTCCTCCTCCTCCTCCTCCTCCTCGTCCGTGTCCTCGGAGCCACCGCTCTCGGAGTCGGACGCATTTAAAAGCGCATACTTGCGCTTGTATTGCCGGTACTTTTCCTTGTCCGCGAGCTTGCCCATTTTCGCGCGGGCAAATTTAAATTGGTCGTACGATAACATGCCGCTCGGCATTTTTCAAATCACTTACGTTTCTAGGGAGGGAGGTGGTGCTTCGCAGGCAGCAGTAAATTTTAGCCTTAAAACGGTATCGCTCGCTTTAATAAACCGTTTTGACTTCCTGCAAGGTAAAGCACCACCTCCCTCCCTATCCGTTCCACGCAGTACGCCGCCTGCGTTTGCGTGGATCGATGAGAAGGGGAAGGGAAGCGGGATTCGCGGTCACTCGAGGTCAACGCATTTCGTATTCGCATCGGACGCCCCAATTTGAAATTACTTTGGCACTTTCGATCGCCAGGCGTTGGATTCGTCGATCAGTCGGATTCGAATCGCGCCGCGCGCATGACCATGCCCCAGGGCAACGCAAGTTTCCGTCGTCTTCTAGTTTTGTTTTTTGTTCTCGCAAGTTGAAGTTCCACATAATAAAGGCCTTTTTTCCAAAGGCCTTTACAACCTTTCGACAAACCGTTTTCACCATTGTAGTCTGCGCCCAAGCCCCCTTCTTTTGAGCTCAACTTTGTTTTTTCACCAAAATGACCGATTTTTTTGGCACGCCCGCCTGCACCCTAAGGTATGGTCTAGACATGACCATGTTTGAGTCGTTTCCCCATTGGGTTTTGCATTTGGGGCATTGATTTGGGCTATGTGCGCCGCGGAAGATGTCTACCTTGTGTTCGCGTGAATGCTGTTCGAACCGGGCCATACCAGGGCAATTCTACTCAGGTACAAGGTAAACATCTTCCGCGGCGCAACACGACGTGGTTTGCCTTGTTTTACTGCCAACATTGCCCAAAAATGGCCAAGTTTGCCACGTGTTTTTAAACACAGATCAAACATGGTCCGTTTTATGTACGTCTTGCCCAATGTTGGCAGTAAAACAAGGCTAACAAGGCCGTGTTTCACCATCTCGGCTGTTGAAACTGCTTAGGTAGGGCCATGTTTACGCCATACTTATGATGGTACAGCAGGTTACGTACGTGGGCAAAAGCGGTTTGCAGGCACAATAGGCGATGACATCCCGCGCACAGAGATTGGCGCAAGGTGGGATTCCGGAGGAGAGACGGAGGGTCAATCCCGCGAAAAGAGCCACTGTTGCATATCGCTTGGCAAATTCTCCGGGTGAGGCGGCGATGGGTTGACGACGCCGCCGCGTGCGGACGATGCCTTCAAGAGGCAACGTGTCCTCGAATGGGATGCCAATCCCACGAATGGGTTTATAGATTTAGTTGAGGAACTCTTTTGGGATGGAATCATTCTGACGGAAGAATACGACAATCATCCGGCACGCGCCACCTTCACTGACATTGAACGCGACGGCATGACCGGGTAGGGCCCTACCTGCCTTGCTCTCGGGACGAACCCGGGGCGGGCATTGCCCTACCTGCAATGGGAAGGGGCCAGGTATGGCCGTGTTTTGACGTGTTCGCTGTAGGTCGGACCGAAAAGCACGGAAATTCCTGCCACATGCGACCTTGTGCGCCGGAGGCCCTGGCCAAATTTTTGCTTTCCCTACCTCGCCTGTGTGATGTTAAACTTTCATTGTGGTTCGTCGACTAAGGGGTGCTGCGGCACGATTACGGTACGGGTAGGGCCCTACCTGCCTTGCTCTCGGGACGAACCCGGGGCGAGCATTGCCCTACCTGCAATGGGAAGGGGTCAGGTATGGCCATGTTTGGCCGTGTTCGCTCTAGGTCGGACCCCCATGCCGAAGACATTGCAGCCACAGCTATTACTTCGCCCCCATGTACCCATACACCCAACTCCGAAGCCAACTCCGACCGCCGCGACATGGACTCAGACGACTCCATGCTGCCAGGTCAGCGGTCAAACAAGGACTCGGACGACTCCTCGTTGCCAGGCTTGCTTTCAAGCACTGCCTCCGACAACTCCTCCTTGCCAAGCCAGCGCTCAGACACGGACTCGGACGACTCATCGTTGCCAGACCTGCATTCAGGCAGTGACTCGGACGATTCCTCGTTGGCAAGCCAACTTTCGGATCCAAGGTGACATTCCGTAAGCTTGATTGCGTGCTGCATTATGCAAGGACATGTTTATACATAAACAAGGGTAAGTAGGGCCTTATCTACCATGTGTCTATACTCAAGTACTGATCAAGCATGGCCATGTGTATACATTAACAAGGGTAAATAGGGCCCTACCTATCATGTATCTATGCTCAAGTCCTGATCAGACATGTCCATTGCTGAAACGATGTGGGCATGGCCCTACTAACACATTTCTGATTCTTTTGCAACAGGCAACGCAATGTCACCATCCATTCCTTCATGCCCCATTCAGGCGAAGAGAAGAAACCGGTGTGCACGCCGCAAGAGTTTTTCGACATGGTGGCAAATGCGAAGGGCCACCGTTCGAGAATATGGGAGTGCATCGCCGATACACTCTACCTAGAGGACCATCCGGCGAACATCGAGTATGCCGACCACCGTTGGGCATTGGAACCTCCCGTCCACCGAAATCTTGCCATGATCAAAGACGCGATTTTGAAAGTGGTGAGGGACGACGACATTTGTATGGCTCCGCCGGACGAGTTGAATTTGACCAAGTCCGAGCAACCCACTTTGGATGACCACGACTCCATCAAGAGCAAGGATGTCACGAGTTCCGACGACGCCAGCCCCGATGCCGATGCCCCCCCCTCCCCACACCCGATGATGCTCTTGGCCTCCGATGCCGACTCTCCGATCTCCGAGGCCGTGGCCCAAGACGATTCCCGTGCCGATGCCACCACCTCCGCACACCCGATGATGCTCTTGGCCTCCGATGCCGACTCTCCGATCTCCGAGGCCGTGGCCCAAGACGATTCCCGTGCCCATGACGCAGACACCGAACCCATCGTCCGTGAGGTAGCCGACGAGGCCATAATGTGTACTCCGCTAAACCCGGCGTTCCCACATCCCTATAGCGAGGTATGGTTTCAAACCCGGTGTAAACATGGCGCTGTTTATATATGTTCTTTGAAATACACAAGGTAAGCATGGCCATGTTCGTACGCGGTTTCGTGCAGACGCCGCCGCGGAGGTGTGGAGAACGGTCCACGCGCAAGGGACGCGCAAAAGAAGCCATGTGGTTGCAATCGTTGCGTGGAGAACAACATCACCAAGGAAGTGTCAACGAGAACCATCTACACACACAAAAGGCTTTACGGTTGGCATGTACCTCCACAACCGGATCCGGATGCCGTGCTTCCTCTTAGGCCGCCTACCCCACATGATTCTACCGAACCTACTTTGGAGACGGATGAAGAGATGGATGAATTCGGAGAGAAGGATTGGGGAGGGGGGTCTATAGGAGATGCCGATGGTCGCGGCATATCCCCGATCCCTCCAAGTTCCCCCTTCCCGTCTGAGCCAGCAGGTGAGAACCTATTGAACATGGCCATACCTGCCTTGTATAGCTTCAGGTAATTGGTGAACATGGCCATGTGTGCCTAATACCTGCCCAACGTGCTCGTTGCAGTCGCCTCCCCAACTCGGCAAGAACGTGACGACACCGCCTGTTTTCACGTGAGCGTGACCTCCACACGCACGAACGGGGAGCTCCTCAAAATCGAGTATGAGTGGGAGAAGATGATGTATTTCCTCAACCACATCGAAGGCATTGACTTCGACGAGTACGAAGGGTGGATGAAACCCGGCAACTTCGACGATATGTATCCGGAGGATGACGTGCACATCTCTCTTCATTGCGGCAACCAGTCATGGGATGTGGCATTTCCTATCGTGGAGTGCCTTGTGGGAGTGCGATCGCACCCAATGTTCATCCCCATCGAGATGATGGCATGAGTGGTACCGCACACGAGGCGAATGACGAGGAGATGGATGTAATCAACGAGATACTAAAGAGCTTGGAGGAGATGGTAAAGGTGCGACCTGAAAATAACACAACAACCGTGGTACTGACCTAACTTTGAGGTGCTGTAACAGGAAGCGTAAAATGTTTTTTCAGTTAAATCTTTGGAGACTGTCCATAGTAAGGACTAAATAAGCGTAATAGCCCAAAAAAAAACAGATTCCAAAAATATTTTTTTCCAATGTTTTCAAGTACAGCCCAGGTACAGCCCAGGTACAGCCCAGGTACAGGGTAGGTATTGCCCCCTACTTACCCCTTACCTACCCAATGCCCATACTGACCTAACTTTGAGGTGCTGTAACAGGAAGTGTAAAATGTTTTTTCAGTTAAATCTTTGGAGACTGTCCATAGTAAGGACTAAATAAGCGTAATAGCCCCAAAAAAACAGATTCCAAAAATATTTTTTTCCAATGTTTTCAAGTACAGCCCAGGTACAGCCCCAAGTACAGGGCAGGTACCGAGTAGCACAACTTTGAGGCCTCAAAAAGTGAGGTTACCAAAGCCATTCCACCCAAAACTTCGCTCCATATGTCTTACATCGACCCAAACCATCGATATCAACAATAAAAAACAAACTATCGGAAACTTCATTTCACCCGATTTTGGCTGGTTTTGCCATTTTACTGCCGACATTGCCCAAGTAGGGCCCTACTTGGCTCGAAACACAAGGTAAACACAAGGTTCTAAATTTGTAGGGCTAGGGCCACCGTTACTCAAAACAGTCCTTGCATTACGTGACAACTTCTGATATTTGCGCCCCTTCGACACCTTATTGCGCCTGTCCCGGTCCCTAAGGATAGCACAGACCTTTCCCCCGATAGCCGGCCGGTCCTGGCTCTTCTTACCGTTCGAGCATGCGGTAAGCCAACCGCACAAGTCTTCAGTCTCCTGTGGGGTTAAAACTGACTGCTTGTTATCCTGACAGGGGGTCTCATTTTTCACATACTTGTATAATCGGTCTTTCGACACTAGAGGGAACAAACCAGAGGTCAGAGCACCGTGGATACTACACCCTGTCGACTCAATATGCGCGACAGCTGCCTCATACTGCTCGTCTTGATTTTTACGGAGTTTTCCTTTGCTCCGTGTTTTTCTTTTTGTTTTTCACCATATTTTTGCTGCTGTTTCAAGCACAACTTTCAGAATAATGATCCAAATGCAAATTTAGCATATCATTTTGAAGGGCAGTCAATGGGGGAGTTGGCATTATTCTTGAATTCGGGATTGGGGTCATCTACGCGCCGCAATCTGTGTTCACGCGGGGTATCCGTATAGGGTTCCCGTCCGTATAGGGTTCCCCCCACTGTGGTGGATCCCATCCTGAGCACAACAATAATCATTGCCCACAAATTAGTGTGAACAAATGTCACACACACACGGCCATCTATCAACGCCGCACACGCACACGTGGGACGCGCATGTATTTTTCTGCCATTTTTGGGGGGGAAATGAGTTTGGACCCGATTTTTGGGCCCTACTAGGGAATCATCTTCCACCACTCGCCTTTTCCCCGTAGACCCACTTTTCCAAAATTGGATAGCTCGATTTTTGGTAAGAGTACCATGCGTCCAGCATGCATATGTCTATGTGTGCGTGACGTGCGTGACGTGCGTGACGCACACGCACACGTACAACACGTATACAACTTTCCCAGAGTTTGTGTATATCAACGTGATGTCATGGTGGGAGGGGGGTCGATAAAAATTCATGGGTGACAAATCACAAGGCCAACCGCTTCGCACCTCTGCCTAAGTGCAGGCTCAAGCCACGAGCTACCATGCGCCTATAGAGCCTACCCCTACTATGGATATGTGTAAAGGACAGTGGGCGGCAAAATTTATTCCGGAGATTTATGCCCCCCCAGTGTAAGGGGTGTCCCACCCCCCATCGCCCGTCGCCCCAAAACCCCAAACAAAGCCGAACCCCTGCCGGTTCCCTGGCGGGAACTTTGCGGGTGCTTATATGTACGTCCTCCGAGTGCACTACCCGACTTATGGGAGAAGGGTTATCGCATCCAAGTCATGTGCGCGGGAGGAAGCAAATAAACATGATGACTGATTTATGCTACAGATAGGGGAGTTATACCCCCTCGATTTTTGCGGAGGGCGATTCTCAATCATTAATCAGGGTCGAAGCATACTATTTATAGTCCATAATAGCGGCACAGGAGCGCCATGAAATGCCACCGGTGCGTGCTTCATTTAATGTATAAGCTGAAGCCAATCGTGCAAAAACCTAAAAATATGCCATGTTGCGCCCCACCCCCGATGCATGAGACCAAATGTCACAATACACTGATGGAATACACATGTGGGTCACATCATGCAACGCCCAGTGGCGCACCCTACTCGCAATAAACGCTTTATTGAAAACCGCCGGGATGTGGCCACCCAACACATAATTCATTTTTAAGTACGAGTTGCTCGCCAATATAGTGGTTCCACGCCATGGCGACACTAAAGAAGACGCCCATTAAAAGCACGATAGGTAAACGATGGCAAGTGATCTTAGTTGAATGGCGCAAAACGGAGGGCGACAAGGATTGGGTTACACGACTCGTGAAGGAGACTGGGCACTCCAAGGATGTCGTGCAACATGCTATCCAACTTTTCAAAACAACCGAAGAATTGATCGATGCTAACCGTCCCGGTCGACCACCTCTAGCGAAAGACGAGGATAAGCAGGCTTTGAAAAAACAAGTGGTGGTACGTAAAGGGAGACGAGGCCTAGTAGCCGGCCAAAGCGCGAGACGTTTGAGCAAGCGTGTTCCTGGCGCGAAAAAGGATGGCATTGCAAAGCCAATCGCAGTTAGTACCATCCCACGTTGGCTGCACGAAGCGCCGTTACTCGTGTATCGTCGAGCATCGGTGCAACACGCAATAGCCGCACCGAATGCCGAAGCGCGCTTAGACTTCTGTCGACGCCACCGAGAAATGGGATGGAAGCATGTCATGTTTATCGACAGCAAGATCGTCATGATGAGGCCGGCGGTTAATTAAGGGTACCCGCTTCAGGTTTTGGATGTTCAAGGACGATCCAATAGCGCAGCCTGTAACGCAAGGTCATCAGCAAGTCCATGTTTATGGCGGCATTTCGTGGGAGGGTTGCACACCATTGCATGCAGTGACGGGCACCACGGGTGTCCGATCTAAGTATATGAAGAAGATACGGGGCGGTAAAGAAGTGCCATATAGGGGTGTGTGTGCGCAAGAAGTGATTAACCTTTCCGAGACGAGCTGCTGGCGGAAATCAAGTCCGTTTTCAAGAACACGCACGAGGCTGATTGGTGTTGCGCCATGGATAAGTGCTCGCGCCACAAGCGCGCACGCCATACGTTGGTGGAAATGGGCATTCGATTGCTGGATTGGCCAGCACAGGGTCAAGACCTCATGCCCATCGAGAATGTGTGGTCGTGGTTGGAGTACCATTTGCACCTACACGACTATGCAAATCTCGACGAGTTCCAACAACGGATGCATGCCATTTGGAACAGTATAGATATTAAGCTACGGCATCACTGGTGCGGCAGTATGCATAAGAGAATGCGTGCGTGCATCCAAGCCAATGGCTACAGCACAGGTTATTAGATCGCAGTTGAAAATATGCAAAACTAGGCCAGCCATGACACCTAGTTTATTGTGGTGGTTTTTGTTTGAACTTCGGAACATTTTCATGCTTGCACGATCAATATTACATTTGAACATCTCGTGGATATGTAATGCATACCGTGCCCGCGCGTGTACATATGTGCGACAAGAGTGCGTAAAGGGTTACGCGTATGGTCACAAGCGCGAGTGACATACAGGGGGGTAAAACGTTACACACGGGTTAGCTTAATTCAGCCGAAACTTTTGTTGGTACGTTTACCTTGGTGGATCCCATCCTGAGCACAACAATAATTATTGCCCACAAATTAGTGTGAACAAATGTCACACACACGGCCATCTATCCACGCCGCACACGCACACGTGGGACGCGCATGTATTTTTCTGCCATTTTTGGGGGGGAAATGAGTTTGGACCCGATTTTTGGGCCCTACTAGGGAATCATCTTCCACCACTCGCCTTTTCCCCGTAGACCCACTTTTCCAAAATTGGATAGCTCGATTTTTGGTAAGAGTACCATGCGTCCAGCATGCATATGTCTATGTGTGCGTGACGCACACGCACACGTACGTATACAACTTTCCCAGAGTTTGTGTATATCAACGTGATGTCATGGTGGGAGGGGGGTCGATAAAAATTCATGGGTGACAAATCACAAGGCCAACCACTTCGCACCTCTGCCTAAGTGCAGGCTCAAGCCACGAGCTACCATGCGCCTATAGAGCCTACCCCTATGGATATGTGTAAAGGACAGTGGGCGGCAAAATTTATTCCGGAGATTTATGCCCCCCCCAGTGTAAGGGGTGTCCCACCCCCCATCGCCCGTCGCCCCAAAGCCCCAAAGCCGAACCCCTGCCGGTTCCCTGGTGGGAACTTTGCGGGTGCTTATATGTACGTCCTCCGAGTGCACTACCCGACTTATGGGAGAAGGGTTATCGCATCCAAGTCATGTGCGCGGGAGGAGGCGAATAAACATGATGGCTGATTTATGCTACAGATAGTATATAATTGGGTGAATGTGAGATAACCGGTGGCAACAATTTTTATTCCTATTTAGCCCAGTGGCTTTAATTTATATGTGAGATAGCCCGGTGGCATACATTTTTATTCATATTTGGCCCGGTGGCAACGAATTTTATTCCAAAATAGCCCGGTGGCTTTCATTTAATTTTGAGATAGCCCGGTGGCTTTAACCGCAGCCCGTCGGCATGTTTGACCTGTCTGAGATAGCCCGTTACCTTATTAAAAAATTCCAAGATAGCCCGTTTCACAAAAAGAAAATTGTAAGATAGCCCGGTGGCAATAATCTAATTTCGATTCAGCCCGTGGCATTAGTTCATTATTCCTATTTAGCCCGGGCGCCGCCCGATCTCCCGCCGTTGCATTGCATTTAGCTCGATCTTGCAAATGTGACATATCCAGATTTTGGCTGCGCCGATGAGTGAAGGTGTGCTCTTTAAACATCGCCGATCGGATTTGTATTGTCCAGTCACCCACTCCACTCTAAAGTAAATTCTTGCTGCTCTCCACACTGACATGACACTCAATATCTTCATCTTCATGACGACCTCGAACGACGCTGACGATGCCGCTCAACCTGGGGCTCGACCATCTCGATCTGTCACCAGTCCGAGAGAGAGAGAGAGAGCTACCCGGCTTGAGGCCTTGGCACGCAGTTATTCTTATATGCAGTTATATGCGGTGTCGCTCGCTCGTCATCGACAACCAATGGTGATTCGCCATTTGTGCACTTACAAAAGTCGTATTGCAATGGCATCTTTGAGCTGGCATGTTCTGATTGGCTTTCCCGATAGTGGGTGCACATGGTAAGGACCCTGCCAAAAGCGTCAGGTAGGAAGGATGGTGTTCCCTCCCCATCCCCGCCCCCCACCGTGGGTTCCCTCCCCATCCCCATCCCCTGCCTCCGGCACAGTCCAGAGCATATAGTCTGACGTGGCAGCTATAACTACCTCATATAAGATGTAGATCGATAAATTCAAGCCACCGGGCTATTTTGGAATTATATTGAAGCCACCGGGCTATTTTGGAATTATATTCAAACCACCGGGCTAGTATACAATTTGACAATAAGGCACCGGGCCACGAAAGCAAGGCACCGGGCTATATAAGAATTATGAACATTGCCACCGGGCTATCTCAAAATCAAATTGAAGCCACCGGGCTATTTTGGAATAAAATTCATTGCCACCAGGCCAAATAGGAATAAAAATGTATGCCACCGGGCAAACTCACATATAAATTAAAGCCACCGGGCTAAATAGGAATAAACATTCTTGCCACCGGGCCATCTCACAATCCACCCTATATAATTAGTTTAGTGAGTTGAACTGCCCAAAAAAATGCTACAGTACCCGTGTCACAGTGTCCACGAGTCACAGAGCAAAAGTTCATGTGAAAATTTCGAATGAAGTCGTGTCGTGTGTCACTGTATGAAGTTCCTATTACACAAACACAGGATCCCGAAATAATTAATCAAGAAACTATTTACTTGTTTGTCACTTGTTTGGGTCAGAGATATTTACTTTCCATGAATTGTATACGGATTACGAAAATTTCGGGTGAATAATTAATTAGGGGTAAAGTCAATAGTGTAACCACAGTATTGCGGACCCCCTTCGCTCTCATTTTGTTATTACTAATATCAAATACAGTGTTGACAAATACGCCCTGTTATTATCATTACATTATATCTGACTATATAAATATTCCTGCAAAAATATTGGAGAGGAGATAAGGTCAAAAATGAGAGTTTTCTGATCTGCGAACGTTGACTGGAAGTATGACAGTCACCAGGAGCCGATCTGAAAACTGAGGTTTTCTATTCGGTCGGAGGCCATAAGAGCCGTCTCAGTGACCGAGAAGGCTTCTTGCCGTGTTTCTGTGATCGGTGTGGAAGTGTCTCGCTGCGCGTTCCGTAGTGAGATTTTATTCGTTGATTTTAAGTAGTTTAGTTGAGAATTTCTTATCTGCAGTTTACGGAATGGAGTGGTACACGGACTCAGAGAAAGTGTCAGCTCAAGATTACGGAGTTGGAGGCGCGACCGCAATATGCGGCAGCGATTATGGCTTTTGGCGATGGAGAGGAGCTTACGCCTGCGCAGAGAAAGCTGATGGTTCAGATGGGTCGTTTTACCAGTCGATTGACGCAATTACTGGGTGACGCGACTCAGGCGACTGGGAAGCGTAGGCGCTCTTGGGAATTGCCTGTGGACCTGGAGAACCAGCGTCTGATCGAGTGGAGCTGACCACGCAGGGCCACGAGCGAGAAGGAAAAGCGGACAAGGGACTCCGCAAGCAGTATGCGGAGGTCCAACAACACTACGTCGCTCACGTCACGACGGAGGCATGTTATTTTTTGTCGCACGGAAATTTCTTTTTGTCGTGTCGCACAAAGATTCCATTTTCCCGAACGACGGTTCGCAGCTTTTTCAAAAAGATCCTGCTTCACATTTCGTTTCTCTTATAGGAGCGAAACAGGGTCGTTCCTGAAAAATGCGACATCGCGACATGCCACACTGCCAGACCTGTATCTCAAATTTCATGACGCCGGACTTTTATGAAAGAAATCGCCGATCTCAGGTACTATGACTGTGAATTTTCCGACAGATCGCGCGTAACCGCCAATCAGAGACGCGCTCACATTAGATCGATTCCATGGAGATAGGCTGTGCGCGTAATATTTAATTGTGGATTTTTACACAGCGATCACTCTTAATATATCTCATGTGTCCTACCGGAGATTTATCCCGACCGATCGAGCATAACCGCCAATCAGAGACACGAACACATTACATACATTCCATGATTATGGGTCGTATGCGTAATATCTAATTATGACTTTCACGCAAAAGTTCTCAGTGCGACCGATCGCAGGTGGCTTACATGTTTTTTTTTCGACCGATCGCGCGTAACCGCCAATGTATCAGAGACGCGATCACATTTCAATTTATACAATGTATTTCTACAAAAATGCGTCACAAAAAGCCTCTAAGTATGGTGTCGCATGATGCGACAAAAGTCAGGCAAATAAACGAGAGATGCTGACGTGTCGCGGTAACCCGCCAGTCTGTGACACGATCACAGTTGAATGTTCTCAGTGCGACCGATCTCACCCGTCCTACCTCACACCGGCGGCTGACTGATATCACATATCAGAGACCATCTCGATTTGCACAACTACGTCCATTCTTGAAGTTTTCGTGCTGCGGCGCACCTCGCACTGTTTTCTGCTGCGTTCTGTTGTGTTCTGCTGCCTGTAGTGTTTTCTTGCACACTAACTATTTTTGTTTGTTCTTTCTAAGTGTGCATAAATTCTTGCAGGCCGGCGGGGCTTACTTGCTGCCCGACGGTTTGGGATCTGTTCACAACATCTCTACTGCCCGTCGCTCCGTTTTCTTCCAGGACGCCTTTCTTTTACGCTTTGCCTTTTCAGATTTGCCAGCAGCGTTTTTTCCTCATACACACTTCAATCATGGGACGCACGAACACTGTAACCGTTGATACAGGCACTGTATGTACGGATTCGCTTATTGTTGTCTGCTTGTTATTCTGACGCATCTCTTTGTTTGCTAACTTTGTAACTGTTCAGTATTTTACTAGAATTCTTGAGGGCGATATCTGCACATGTTGTGCAGTGTGGGCTCAGTTCCCACCGCTCTCTCTGACTTTCGTCTTTGTAATTTTGCAGGGATTTTGCTCACTTTTTCGAACGTCTGTTTCGCGTGTGTCCTGTTTTTCAATGCGTTTGCAACTGGTTTTACTTTTTCGTCTTAGTTCTTGTGTATATTGTGCAGGTCGTTTCTGCGTGTATAATGTGCAGGTATTTCAGATATTTATTACTCGCTGGCGGGTGTTGCGGTGCTGACATTTCTGTTTGATTGGCTTACTGTTTATTGCCTGTTTCGCATGTGTGCTGGTTCTTGTGGAGTTTGCTACTGGTTTTTATTTTTTTATTTTCGTTATGTTATTTTTGCGTTTATTGTGTGCAGGTAATTCTGATATCTATTACTCGCTGGCGAGCTGCATGTTGCCGTGCCGAACATCCTCGCTCTTTACGAGCTGCATATTGCCGTACCGAAAATTCTGTTTGAGTTTTAGCCTTTTTAAGTTATTCGATTATAGGATCTTTTTTGTTGTGACAGCTCGTATTTATCATTGACGGCTGCACCAAATCAGCCCAAGACAGAACCAAGTATTGCATTGCACACGGGGGGCGGGCAAGCGCTACCAGGCTGACGGCTGCACCAAATCAGCGATAGGCAGCACTGAGTATTGTAAAGGGCACGGGGGAGACAAGCGCTGCCAGGCTGACGGCTGCACCAAATCAGCTATAGGCAGCGCCGAGTATTGCACGGCACAGGGGAGGCAAGCGCTTCCGGCTGACGGCTGCACCAAATCAGCTGCAGGTAGCACAGACCATTGCATTGCTCATGGGGGAGGCAAATGCTGCCAGGCTGACGGCTGCATCAAATCAGCTGCACGCAGCAACGAGTATTGCAAGGCACACCCGGGGGAGGCAAGCGCTGCCAGGCGGAGGCCTGCGCCAAATCAGCTCTAGGCAGCACTGATGATTGCGCTTTACATGGAGGAGACAAGCGCTGCCAAGCTCACGGCTGCAGCAAATTAGCCATAAGCAGCACCCCGGCTTATGCTGGAAGGCAAGCGCCGCCAGGCTGACGGCTGCATCAAATCAGCTGAACACAGCACCGAGTATAGCGCTGGTCACGGGGAAGACAAGCGCTGCTGTGCTGATAGCTGATTGATCAAGACAGCGGCATCCTTTATTATGGAGTACATTGGGGATTTAGGCACTGCCAGACGGACAGCTACTCAACGAATTTAAGCGGTCGACGGCGAATGCAAAGGATTCATACAAAAAAAAATCAGATAATAAAGTAAAGCAACGTCCCGCAACAAAATTTACAGTGTAGCATTCAAAAGTTTGAGACCACCCGAAATTTGAACGCAAAATTCATTTTTCGTAAATCGAAAGTTGAAATCAAAGATAAGCCCGCGAAGCACGGGCAGCGGGCCTAATGGGCCTAGGCTACCTCACCGCTCACTTCAGGAAGCAAGTGGCGGGGGGAGTATTCAAGTTACTATACGTAACGCTTTCCCCTATGCATGGTCAGACCTACGGCCCAGATTACTCCCATCGCCCTGAGCTTTTCTCCTCCAGCCGCGGTTGACGATTTTAGACATTATCTCGCACCAGGCTTAACGACCCACTGATACACCCACCTAGTAACGTGTTTAGAATCCACGGTCGCGTGGCTTCATAGACAAATGCTGATATAAGACTGTATTCTACGGGTAAATCATGGGGGCGGTTCACTCTCCCAAACTACTTAAGGTTTTTTTATTGTGCATCATAAGCGTTGTTTTCTACAGTCCGCCATGACCATCATGGCTTTCAAGTTTTCCATACACTGTAAAGTGTAAAGACTGCAGGCGGTCGACGCGGGGCGGCGACAGTCGATAAGCCCCCTCCCTTCCCCCTTTAGGATTCCTAATGAAATAAGAATAAACAATTTTCGTTAATTCAAAGCGTCCAGGTTTCGTCCAGGTTTCGCATGACGCAAATTCCAATCGTCATCATATCACATAATGTTTTAGCGAATTCGGGCAAAAATTCCAAAATATTTGAAATAACGAAGTATTCCTTAGACTGGTCTTATATTCAAGTCCTGCTCCGAATATTCGACCTATCCATTTCATCGGTTGGATAATTTCCCCCTTGATGGTTGCAAGCGTTGCCCAAATTTGCTATTCGCATTATGTTACAGATTTGCAATTCCCGCCGCTTGTTAAGCAACAAAGGAATCATCGGTCATTAACTCATTATGAATTTGGGGGAAATACCGATTGATTAAGAACGATACGGTGACCACATGCGAAAACAATGGGAGGGGAGATTTTTTTATTACGCCGTGCAAGTGGATGTGGAATCATTTGAAAATCGCGAATCCCCTATATGCAGGCAATCACAGCCATAGATAGTTACATGGAACAGTCACAAGCTGAAGCTCTTTTGTGACCTTAAATAAAACCCGTGCCATTGACGTCTTAAGGCAACCTATAAAACAACTCCCAGCACACTATGCAGCTTGAAAAAATGTTGTATGGAACTATGATATATTGGTTAAACCTTATGTTACAAAATATTTCCTCCTAACCTCATTCATACACCAAGCACATTTATTTGATATTGCGGCCCCTAAAAAATAACATTTGTGCAAGCCATCCTCAAATACGGGTGAACTTTGACAAGTGTCACTATAACGCCTCTAATGGGTGATACAATCAAGCATTATCCGACATGGATGTGGATGACTTCGCCATTGAAATACCATTCCATTACAACCCTGGTCCCTGGCGCACTCCGTGCAAATAGTGACAGAGCGAAATGACCAGATTCATCTTCCACAGCACCATAAGCATGCTCGTCAACAGAGTCTCAGTAATTGGCATCAAGAATATAGATGTCTCGGGATTCGAAATACTTCACAGCATTCTGGTAATAAGTCTTGAGCGTTTAGAAGCAGCGTGCAGAATTGCTGAATGTTTGGAAGATCCTTCATCCTTATTGTACAACCTAAAACTTGATGAGAGAAACCTGTACAAAATGCACAAACCCAAATATCTTCGAAACGCGCACATGAGAACTCGATGCAGACCCTGGTCTGCTGTGATGACGATGCAGACCCTGGTCTGCTGTGATGACATGCACTGCGAACACAGCGGTCCAGGTGTGAACTGAACCTGCACTGAAAAAACGCCCGCGGAATGCGCTGAACAACCCCAATCACGGACACCGGCAGGTCTTCACTCTGCCGCACGGGCTGACCATTCCCAGCGAGCGCACACGTTTCAAAGCCCCAACTTGGAGGCCATAAGGTGCCGCTGACGTGCAGCTGCCATCTGGTACAGGTCGAATTGGCTCCCCACTTAGATGAGCTCGCTGATGCATGGCAACTTTCCGCCCAGACGCAAACAAATGAGGCGTCGAAGGGCACTCACTTGGCACTTAGACTGGTACCCGTTGAGGTCATCGTAGCCGACCCTCGTGGAGATGGCGCCACACTTGGATATCACCATGCAGCCCTCGTCGTTTGTCTGGTTCTCAAAGAAATGGAAGCCCTGGCAGGTGACGTCGGAGCTGCAGTGTGACGCGCACGCCTCCCGGCTCTGGATCTGATCGGTCCCCACCGGCCCAAACACGTCGTCAAGCCTGCAGCGTGCCGCGTGCATGTGCTTGTAGCAGTGTGTCGCAGGGGCAACCTTCATCGCTACTTGTAGCGGTGTCTCATGCACTCTACTCGTGTGAACATTTGCGCTGCGCGTCACATGCCTCCCTGCGTGTTTTGTGATCATTCCAACCCCTTTGCCTGGAGTCGGCTATTTGCAAAAGAGCACTCTGCGCTTCCAGCAAGGCGCAGGTGGTCACCGCTGCGAGGCTGGAGGGCCAAGCTCCAGGGTTGGCAAGCCTGTAGGGCCACGTGGCATGCGCATGTGCTCCCCTTGGTGCCAGGCGCAACCGCTCCAGGCGTTCCATATCACAACACGGAAACCTGTGGGAGTGCGCGGCAACGCGTGGCCACGGATCCACGGGTGCAGCGCGCACCCCCACACGGCCGTCAGGAGAACCTCCAGTGAGAGGGAAGCCTGTTGCTTGTGCCCACATGCGTGCATGACTGCGCACACGTGCGTGACACACAGGGAGGTGCCCGGGAATGATCGCATCCGAGACCATGCTCCGAGGCACGTGCGCACAGTGGCAGGACTGCAAGCACCCCTGTAGCTTCGGGCAGGACGGAGGAGTACCAGGAGACTGTGGTGACAGTCGTGGCAATAGGTGTATCCACCATATGTTGCAGTCTCGTCCAGCCCAGTGAAGGCGCGATACGCCGTGGTCCACAAGTCTGAAAACACAGCGCTCCTCAGCGCTTCGCCACTTCCCCCAATGCATGTGGGCAATCTTGGAGGAGGAGCACAGCGAGCATCTCAGATGTGCAGTCTCGAATGCCACTGCCCGCTACATCTGCCTAAGGCGGGCCCATGAAGGGTGCGGGAGGCGAGCCCACGACGGGTGCGGGAGGCGGGTATGGCTGCAAACAAATTAGAAAGGAACGTACAAGCGACTGAGCGTGGGCGCAGACGGGGGAAGGACGGAGCGTGCACGAGGCGAGCGTGTACGCAGAAAGGGGGATGGAGGTCCCTGGTGCCATCAAGGAGGGAGCTGGATACCTTTATACGTGGCTAACGGAACAATACCTAAGGTGCATTTCCCGTGCCACACCCACCTCCCATCCAAGATATCAATAGGAGGTCTAGCCTTCAGAAGTACAGCTCAGCGCTGCAGTGCCTGCATTTCCTGCCTACATTGCCTGCATAAGGGTGCGCTGTGAGGGGGCCTCCCCCACACTGCAGCGCCACGCACGGCGCTCTGCACTCTAGGGTGCCGTGTGAGGGGGCCTCCCCCACACTGCAGCACCATGCACTGCGCTCTGCACTCTAGGGTGCGCTGTGAGGGGGCCTCCCCCACACTGCAGCACCACGCACGGCGCTCTGCACTCTAGGGTGCGCTGTGAGGGGGCCTCCCCCACACTGCAGCGCCATGCACTGCGCTCTGCACTCTTCAAAGCGCTGTGAGGGGGCCTCCCCCACACTGCAGCATCACGCACGGCGCTCGGCACTCTTCAAAGCGCTGCAGTGCAAAGGACGCCGCTTGGCGGATGCCGTGGGGTGCACTCTGACGCATGACCGGCGCTTCAAAGCGCTGCAGTGCAAAGGAGGCCGCTTGGCGGATGCCGTGGGGTGCACTCTGACGCATGACCGGCGCTCCAAAGCGCTGCAGTGCAAAGGAGGCCGCTTGGCGGATGCCGTGGGGTGCACTCTGACGCATGACCGGCGCTCCAAAGCGCTGCAGTGCAAAGGAGGCCGCTTGGCGGATGCCGTGGGGTGCACTCTGACGCATGACCGGCGCTCCAAAGCGCTGCAGTGCAAAGGAGGCCGCTTGGCGGATGCCGTGGGGTGCACTCTGACGCATGACCGGCGCTCCAAAGCGCTGCAGTGCAAAGGACGCCGCTTGGCGGATGCCGTGGGGTGCACTCTGACGCATGACCGGCGATGCATCTCAGCAAACGATGAGGGGCTGCGGGCATCACCGCTGTCCACCATGGTGTAGAAGCCGGCCCAGTCCACATCCTCGTGCACGTCAATGATATCACCAGAGTAGGACTTGATGAGGCAGCATCGCCCTGGGCTGGTGTAGCTCCCGGAGTACACATAGAAGGAATTGCACGTGCTGTCAGCCTCGCACCGTGCTGTGCAGTGCGTCACCACGTCCGTGTAGCCCGATGTGCTGTAGTCATTCGTGCAGCCTTCCAGTGACGACGCCGTTGTTTCAGGCTTCTGCTGCTCCCCCAGTAGCGATGCCCGCATGACCCCGGGAGCGTCTGCACCAACCCCGCCCTCGCCCCCCTCCTCCCGCATCTGCGTGGGTGCGCTCCAGGGCAACCTCCGCGGCGCCGGCAACCTCCGCGGTGCCGGCAACCTCCGTGGCGCCGGCAACCTCCGCGGCGCCGGCAACCTCCGTGGCGCCGGCAACCTCCGCGGCGCCGGCAACCTTGGCAAGTCGACGGCGGCGGTATCACACGCCGCCAAGCAGCTCATGCGTGAGCGTGAGGGGCGCCCAACTAAGGTTGAGCCGTCCAATGTTTTAAGATCGGGAACATCGGAAGGTCTAAAGAGATTCCTGGGGAGCGACAAAGGAATGTGTCGTATTTTGATCTCTGGAATCGTACATGGACTGTCGGATTCAGAAAATTGCCACCGTTAAAAATGAACGGACCAGTGTAAGTTGCGCAGCTCTAGCGAGCGTAAGGAGGTGCCCTCGACAGGGTGGGGGACCGGTGAGGCGCGCGAGAAGCAGGCCCGCACCTTTGGAAGCCACCTCGACGGGATGGGGGACCGGTGAGGCGCGCGAGAAGCAGGCCCGCACCTTTGTAAGCCACCTCGACAGGGTGGGGGACCGGTGAGGCGCGCGAGAAGCAGGCCCGCACCTTTGTAAGCCACCTCGACGGGGTGGGGGACCGGTGAGGCGCGCGAGAAGCAGGCCCGCACCTTTGTAAGCCACCTCGGAGGCGCACAGGGACAGCTTCTCGCTGCAGGAAGGCAGCGCCGCGTACGTGAAGTCCTCGCAGTTGTAGTCGCACACAAAGCAGCTGCAGCGGCAGCAACCCCCGCGCCACCCATCAACTACCCTTCTCCAGCTTAAGCTCTCCTCTCGTGGCCATCCGCCTTCTCTTCACTTCACCATGCTCCAGCCCCCCTGAACCCTGCTTGGCCCCTCCTCCCCTCCCCTCCTCCATCCTGTTGACCCAGCTCGACCCCTCCACCCTCCCCAACCTGCATCCCCCTAGATGGTGCTCAGCACCCTCTCACGGTCTCCCCTCACGCACCTTAGCCCGGAATCCTGTCCTCTCCATGCGCCCCATCCACATCCTTCCTTGGCCCCCCCTCCATCTTCCCATCGGTCCGCCTCTCCGCCGATGCGGCCTCGCATGCACCCACAACATACCGCAAATGGGTTGGGCAAAGGATCTCACCTGGTGTCCGCCTCGCACGCCTCGTGGCAAGCGCTGATGGTGGAGAAGATGCCAAGGGACGCATTCCGGTTTCCGCAGTGCGTATCTCGCACGATGGTTTGGTCTGTGACAGCCAGCGCGCCTCGACCACCTCATGCCACACGCCTAGCGCAGTCGAGGGACGCACCGGCACTCCGCGGCTCGCAGCCCACGGTTCGCACCGGGCCTCAACAGTACGGGAAGCAGGGCAAGGAGCGGACCACGCAGCTTGCAGCCCGAGGGCGCAGCGGCCAGCCTCGCTTCAGACTGCACCTCGCGCAGAGCTCCCTGTTGGGAGCGGGCGCACCTGTACGGCGGATGCGTAGGTGGTCGGCGAACACGCGGTTGGCTCCGGAAGCCCCCTTGTTCACCATCTTGAACGCGGCACTCTCCGCGGCCGCAGTGAACCTCACCTTGTACTCGAAGAAGGACTGCGCCAGCGTCTCAAGGCGCAGCAGCGTGTCATCAGTGTACAGCCCAATGATGCTGTGTTCGTTCCGGTGACCTGCAGGGTACCCGGCCCTCCCTGAGGCCCCGCCCCCATCCCCCACACGGACAGGCCGTAGGGCAAAGCGAATCCGAGGCGCGCTGGCCGTCGGCTGAGAGGCGAGGAGCTCGCGCCAGCCAGTTTCGCCCCCGCCCGCATCTACGCCAACTACAGCGCCCCACACGGGCTTGCAAGCGTACGCCGCGCACTGCCTGCGCACGCAGGGGTGAGCCCCCCCCGCCGGCGGGAGATGAACGTGATGGGAGCGGCGGGCGCTCACCGCAGACGTGGTCGGAGTCCGCTGCCGGGCACCCCGCAGCGAGGAATGTGAGCTGGTACGGTGCTCCCAGGGTGAGGCCTGAGAGCGTGGTGCTGAGCGTGGCGCCGTTCTCCTCGAGCGCCACGAAGAAGCCCCCGTCCCCGCTGTCCATGCCCCCCCAGGCGCTGTCATTCTGGGCCACCACTGTCACCGACCCGGTATCCGAAATTTCCCAGCCGTTGATCACTGCCGACTCATCGTAATTGTCCTCAAAGTTTGCATTCACGAGACGCCCTGCTCCATCTCCACCCCCAAGCACGCTGCCTTAACTCCCGAGATCAGGGTCGTCTCCACACACCAAACCCGCCCTGCCTACCTGCCACCTCCACGAGGGGCCCCTGTGACCATGCAGCGTTGATTGAACCCGCCTGAGCTCGACCAAGAGCCAATCGCTGCCGAGCAAGGCGCCTCCCAGTCGGCGGTAGGGCGGGGACCTGTTCGTCCGAGGCGGCGGAGCACTGCTTGTGAGCACCGGTGTAACCGTTGTTGTCAGAAGTGAGAATTGCGGCATCGAGCAAAACACACTCGCGGGCGGCGAGTCCATCCGCCAAGGTGGTGTAGAAGAAGCTGCACCCGTACGTGCGGTCGCACAGCTGGGCGCACTCCTGGATAGTCTCCACCGAATTCGCAATGCAGCCCGGCTGTACGCAGGCTGCGTCGTCGTGCGCCAGGAAGTGATACTCGGCGGCGTCCCGGTGGATGCACTCGAACTCGGTGTCATCGTACAACTCTGCCAGAGCCGCCACCCATCGGCCCCGCACGTCACACACGCATCTAAGGGCGTCAGTGCGCAGGAGAGGGACACGAGAGGGCCGCAGAGATAGGAAAGGGGCGCCACGCGGCTCTGGGTGCAGCTTGCGGGGCGCGCAGAGATAGGAAAGGGGCGCCACGCGGCTCTGGGTGCAGCTTGAGGGGGGCGCAGAGATAGGAAAGGGGCGCCACGCGGCTCTGGGTGCAGCTTGAGGGGGGCGCAGAGATAGGAAAGGGGCGCCACGCGGCTCTGGGTGCAGCTTAACGTGCCAAAACCCCAAGCATTCCGTGCAGCCATGCCAGCACGTGGTGGCAGCACGTGGTGGCAGAGCGTTGGAAGCACCGCCGCGGCGCCATCTGAGGCGATGGAAGGGGCGCAGCGGGGTCAAATGCTGAGGAGGAGGGCCATACCCTTGATGCTGATGCTGTCCACGGCCATGTCGCTGTAGGCGCCGTCGCCGGTAACTGCGCGCACGCGGAAACGGAAGGAGGTGACCCACTGTAGGTCGGCGCTGGACACCTTGGCGACCGTCCAGGTGCTGGCGCTGCGGGACTCATGCTGCTGCCCGGAGGCCTCCCAGAGGGTGATCCAGGTAGACGCCCCCTCGGGCAGCGCCTGCATCTGCAGAGTGCCGCAGTGCTCACCGTACATGTGGTACGCAAACTCCAGGCCGATGCGGAGGCCGTAAGTGGTGGTGATGGTGCCGCGGTCGGTGCTGAGGATCATCTCCGTGTTCGGGTAGTTGCTCGCCTCCGTGAAGACATAGTACGAGCCCTCGTAGGCGCGCTCCACGCCCGTGTCACCGTAGTGCTCGTGCAAACCCCCGATTTTCCAATTGCCGGAAATCGCATGGAGCTTGGCAAAGCTCGCAGATTCAAACGTCTCCTTCCAACCCTCCTCCGTGAGCAAAGGAGGGGGGGAAGGGCAGGGTGTAGGGGGAGGAGGGGCGGGCAAAGCTGGCGAGGGAGGTGAAGGAACGGGTGGAGGAGGGAGGGGTGGAGGAGGGAGGGGCTGGCGGGGGAGGAGATGGGGATGGTGGGAGGAGCGGGTGGTGGGGAGGGCAGCGGCGGCGGAGGAGTGGAGGGGGGGTGACCCCGGGGAGGGGGGGGGGTAAGACATAATCGCATTGCACCCGACGATATAGAACTCGAAGATGCCACAGTTGTTCGTCGACGTGTCAGTGCCGCATTCCCCATCACCCTCGCAGATATCCCCATCCACCAGGGAGGAGTCGTCGCAGGACTTGTATCCCGTGCACCCCTCCGTGCACGGGCAGTACATAGTGTCAATGGGCTCCAGGCAGCGATCGCAGATGCCACCCGCGGTGCATTCAGAGGGGTCGCACACAAATGCGGCTGCGTGCATCTCCGCCCCATCTCCCTCCCTTATTAAGATCACACGGGTGGACACCCCCTCGGCCGCTGGAGAGGGGCGCGCTGGCCATTTTGATCCCGCGTGCGGTGCCGCCCTGAGCTGCCAGGCCATATTTAGCAAAACGTGGAGAGTGATCTATGCATCCATCGCACCCGGTGCCGCCCTGAGCTGCCAGGCCAAGGGTGCAAAAACACGCAAAAACACGGTGCCGCCCTGAGCTGCCAGGCCATATTTAGCAAAACGTGGAGAGTGATCTACGCATCCATCGCGTGCGGTGCCGCCCTGAGCTGCCAGGCCATATTTAGAAAAACACGGAGAGTGATCTGCGCATCCATCGCGTGCGGTGCCGCCTGAGCTGTCAGGCCGTATTTAGCAAACGCGGAGAGTGATCTACGGATCCATCGCGCCCGAGCCACCGCCCCTGAGCTGCCAGGCCATATTCAGCAAAACGCGGAGTGATGCTTCGCATCCATCGCGCCAGTGCCGCCCTGAGCTGTCAGGCATATTTAGCAAAACGCGGAAAGTGATCTGCATCCGTCACGTGCGGTGCCGCCCTGAGCTGCCAAGAAGCCATATTTAGCAACGCGGAGAGTGATCTACGGATCCATCGGCGCCCGGTGCCGCCCTGAGCTGTAGGCCATATTTAGCAAACGCGGAGAGTGATCTGCATCCATCGCGTCTTGATTGCCGCCTGAGCTGCCAGGCCATATTTAGCAAACGTGGGAAGGGATCCACGCATCCATCGCGTCTTGATTGCAGCCCTGAGCTGCCAGGCCATATTTAGCAAAACGGAGGTGATCTACGCATCCCGCATGCGCCCGGTGCCGCACTGAGCAGGCCATATTTGGCAACGCGGAGTGATCTACGCATCCATCGCGCCAGTGCAAGCCTGAGCTGCCAGGCCATATTTAGCAAAACGCGGAGAGTGATCTACGCATCCATCGCGCCCGGTGCCGCCCTGAGCTGCCAGGCCATATTTAGCAAAACGTGGAGAGTGATCTACGCATCCAGTGCGTTGGCTCAAAATAGGGTGGACGAGCACAAAGGCACGAGGGGAGGGAAACGGGGGCTCGGCTGGGGGCCTTACTTGAGAGCACTGTAAGGTCGTCGATCGCGGCGTCGCCACGGTACCCCCCGTCCGTCGTGGTGACCTGCACTCGGAGCTTGAACATGGCAACTTCTTGCACGCCGCCACCAAGATCGACGCTGGCGGTGCGGAATGGGTCGCTCTGAGTAGACTGCTGCTGGCCCTGCCACGTAGCACCTTGCACGGGCAGCCAATCCTCAGAGCCAAAGGGCAGCACCAGCACCTCCAGGGTCCCCATCTTAGAGCCGTACATATGATAGGACAAAGTCAGGATGGCGCCGTGGCCAGCCTTCTTCTCGATGTAGTCCGTGGTGAGATGCCCTGTGATATAGGGGTAGTTGGGGGCACTGGACTCCACGTAGGCGTAGAAGCTGGAGTGTGAGGCAGGCCCGGTGGAGGAAGTCGGCGTTGTCGTGTTGCTGACAGACCAGAAGGTATCATTCAAGGCGTCCGATCGTGAAGCAGAGAATGCGGAGCCCTCGATGCTGCCACCCTCGAAGGCCTCATGGAACACGACGTCCGTGTATCCGGTCGGCGCTGGTGTGGGTGCGGCACTCGGAGCTGCATTCCCGAACAACCCTGAGGAGTGAACACTGCCCAAGGCATGGCAGCTCCCAAATCCACAATTCGACGCGGAGCAAAACGCTCCAACACTTGCCGCGGAGCGCAGCGAGCGCTCAGACATAGGGTTGCATTACAACAACCAGCCACGGAGCGCAGTGAGTGCTCAGACATAGGTGTGCGTTACAACACCCAGCCACGGAGCGCAGTGAGTGCTCAGACATAGGTGTGCGTTACAACAACCAGCCACGGGCAGCGTGCTCTACAAAGCATAGGTGTCTGTTGCAACAACCGGCCACGTGGCGCAGAGAGTGCTCAGACATAGGTGTGCGTTACAGCAACCAGCCACAGACGCAGAGAGTGCTCAAAGACATAGGTGTGCGTTACAACGACCAGCCACGGGCGCAGAGAGTGCTCAGACATAGGTGTGCGTTACAACAACCAGCCACGGGGCGCAGAGAGTACTCAGACAAAGGGTTGAGTTACAACAACCAGCCACGGGGCGCAGAGAGTGCTCAGACATGGGTGTGCGTTACCTCACTGGCAATCTTCTTGCGAACAAAGTAAGGACAAGGCTCAAAGACGAAGTGCAATTAAATGCAGGAGAGCACAAGTGGTGAGAGTGCCGCATAGGGGCGCGTGGGAGGGCAGATTGAGCATAGGTGCCGGGGCGGGTGGCTACGTAGAGTCGGTGACGTGGTCGGTGCAGGAGTTGGTGAGGTCGTAGGGGAAGGAGTTGGTGGCGCAGTGGGTGCCGGGGTGGGTGATGCGGTGGGTGCCGCGGTGGGTGGCGCAGTGGGTCCCGGGGTGGGTGAGGAAGTGGGTGAGGTCGAATCCGCTGCACAATAACCACAAATCACATGTCAGCGTCAGGATAGACTTGTGCCTGCGGAGGCACTGCAAGCACTGCAAGCCCAGGAATGCTTCAGGACAACTCGTGCCAGCCACAGATTTCAGCCACGACAGACAGCCACAACCACACAAACCCGAGCTCAGCGGCACCTTCAGGCATTCACGGAACACGCACAAACCCGAGCTCAGCGGCACCTCCAGGCACTCACGGAACACGCACAAACCTGAGCGCAACGGCACCCCCAGGCACTCCGGAACACGCACAAGAGCGCAACGGCACCCCCAGGCATTCACGGAACACTCACAAACCCAAGCGCAGCGGCACCCCCAGGCATTCACGGAACACACAAAAAAGCGACAAGCCGAAGACATACCGCAGCAGAGGCGGGAATAGTAGTATACTGTAACTTCATCATAACAAGTTTCACAGCTTCCAAATGCACAGTTGCATTCATGGATGTTTGTCTTCTCCGTCGCATACTCCGGGTTACATCCAGACGACTGCGGCTCCGCGCACGAGTGGTACCCTGCCTGGCACTCGAGGGCCTCTCGGTAGTTGCATGTGGTGTTGTAGGAAGGTTCTGTGTTTGCACACCCGCCGCCACCCGAGTCAGTCCATCTCATAAAAAAAGGGGTCGTGACCGCCTGGCCTAGGTAACCTGTCCATGCGCCCGATTGGACCTCTGCAAGCGCATACCTCTCTTTCGCTCTCGACGATGAGGCGGTTCGGAGGCGTTTGCCACTGAGCAGGTGTCAGCAACGAACACTGCCCACTAAGGCTACTCGAGTGAATCTCACGTTTGAGCTGGACAACCATAAAAAACCAAAAATACGAAACAGATACGGGAATTTGTTAACCCTGAAAGCTCAGATTTGCACCAAAAAAAGTGGACTATCCAGCTGCCTTGCTTCGTTGGGGTGAATAACTCGACGTTTCCGTGAAGTTTGCCGAGTGGCGAAGGTAGTTTACACACTTGACTTTGACCGTGAGCCTACCGACGGGTCCTAACGTCGTACTTTTCTGTTGCCACATCTGACTTTGTCCGTGAGCCTACCAACGAGTCCTAACGTCGTACTTTTCTGTTGCCACATCTGACTTTGTCCGTGACCTACCGACGAGTCCGTAACGTACTTTTCTGTTACCACATCCGACTTTGTCCATAGGCCTACCGACGAGTCCTAACGTCGTACTTTTCTGTTGCCACATCTGACTTTGTCCGTGAGCCCACCGACGAGTCCTAACGTCGTACTTTTCTGTTGCCACATCTGACTTTGTCCGTGAGCCTACCGACGAGTCCTAACGTCGCACTTTTCTGTTGCCACATCTGACTTTGTCCGTGAGCCTACCGACGGGTCCTAACGTCGTACTTTTCTATTGCCACATCTGACATTGTTCGTGAGCCTACCGACGAGTCCTAACGTCGTACTTTTCTGTTGCCACATCTGCCTTTGTCCGTGAGCCTAACTAATGCCGCGTCCTAACGGCGTACTTTTCTGTTGCCGTGCATGCGGTGGCACAGCCTCACTGCCTTGCGAACAGGTGTAGATCCTGACTTCCTCCGTTGAGCCGGCCCGATATCTTCGGCAATAGCCGAGAGGTACTGAATGAGCCGGCCCAGCTACTTGAACGACTTCCGCCGGAGAGATGGCCCGGCATTTTCGACAAGCTGCGCCGGACAACAGAGTTCCGCAACCCTTAGCTTGACATACCAAGTGCAAGCGTGCTAGCCTTTATGTCGGTGAATGAAGCAAAGGCCCTTATCTGAGAAATGAAATTGTATGGCATCATCTTCTCGTTCTATCCAAGCGACGCGATGTGAGGCCTTGCTAGTGTACCGGCAAGTAGCAAGTAGCAGCAGTTGTTGAACATGACACAGGAAGCAAAGATGATCTTCTGCAACGAAACGATGGAGAGGAAATTTTGTATGCTGAGGTGTCATATCTACACGGCTGCGTGAGTGTCTAAACAACCGTGCCCAATATGCTTGAATTTGTGTGCTGAGGTGGCATATCTGCAGTGTTGCTTGACTGCCTTAAACAACCGAGCCCAATATGCTGGAGCGAACACCGGACCCACCTGTCTGTGCTTCGATGGTCACTGCAAATGCCACCGCCAGGAAGTGCAAAAGAGAAACCATCTTGTGGAACAGTATCCAGATAGCGCGGCTCGGAACTCGGAGAAGTTAGCTTTCTGGCACCTTCAGCCCCCCGCCCCAGCGCCTTCAGCAAGCCATGGCGCAAACTCATGTGCCGCAAATGCCGTCGACCTTGGGAGCAGAATAGACACCACGCAGCACACCAGGCCATAACATAGCAAGATAGCCATACAGGAGCACTTCTTCGACAAACCCTCACGAACAGCACGCTCAACCAGTTGAACAAGTCGGGTAGGACGGACTTCGCGGTCCGTCGTTGGTGATGTGAAGCAGGGACGACAATTAATAGGCATGGTTGACAGCAGTCGGATGTAAGTCACGCCGGCAAAAAGCGACGTGCTGTGATAGTATGCCTGGAAACGTAACGCTGTGTAGATCGCCTCGCGACCGGTACACGAACATTCGAACAGATGGGATGAAAGAGCCTCATCAACCAGTTAATGAAGTGCAGAAGAGCATTAAACACAAACACAAACACAAATACCAGGTGTCAAAGGCACATCTTTCACTCACAACGACACGTGGTTGTCCCGCAACGCCCTCACAAAACGGGAAGCACATCGTAAGGCAAGGCGACTTGTGTTTTGGCAATGTGCGCAAGAGTGGAAATTTGTATCAGGTAGGCTGGACATCGCACAAAACTCTGTTCTATGTGTTCTCTGTGCTGAAAAGTCTACAAGTGCAGGCTGTCACGGCGGCTTGAGAAGTAGGGTCGCCGCGAAAAATGTCAGCCAAGAGCACAGGAACTCCACTAAGCACTCTCATCATATACTTACCCGCGCCGTTATCACGCAAGTAAGCAAAAGAGAGTGGAATATCCTGAAGTGCGTCAAGTGTAATTTAGGGTTATTTAATGCGTGCTCACCAGGCCCTGAAGCGTAGCGCCGTACTGCAAACGTGATGTGAACGTATGGTCCTCCGTTCGTGTTACTTTTCTGGAAAGACCACCACGGGCATTACTTATATCCCGTATATTCAGCCTATATCCTCAAACACAAATGTAAAAGCTTGCAGGTGCCACCCCTTCTGCGCTTCGTAGTGGCGAGCTCTTCTCTGGTGCTCCGATCGGATGCGAGTGTCTTAAGAACGCGAAGGAGCCCCACGCAAGATCTACAGTATGAGTATAGATACAGTTACAAGACTGTTACAAGAGAAACAGTTACTGTACACAGTACAGTATACGTTCCGGCGGTCGATGTCAACTTTCTCAGATGAAGATTTCCTCGCGGCTAAGGATATAAAGTGGGGTACGGCACCCCAAAAAACCGGTCTCGGAAATCGATTTTGACCTCTGGATCGGCCGCTACGAGCGTTGACCGGTTGCGTTGACTTTTTTTTTGAAGGTCCATTTTGGAGGAAAATGCAGGTTCCTGCGCACGCTATTATGGAGGTTCACGAACCCGAAGGAGGGTGTACCCCCACTAAGTCGACCCCGTAGAATCCAAATATACACTTAGTTTTTTGAAAGGACCCTCCCCGACCCACCCTATAGTGGCGCCTACGTAGCCGACAGGCGTAGCAGCCTATGTATGCCTGGCGGTCACCCAAGTGCAAACGCCCACGTGGTTCATTTGGTTTGCAAATATGTGGAGGATCGTACCCCCACTAAGCCGACCCCGCAGAATCCAAATATGCACTTAGTTTTTTGAAAGGACCCTCCCCGACCCACCCTATAGTGGCGCCTACGTAGCCGACAGGCGAAGCAGCGCCGATGTATGCCTGGCGGTCACGCAAGTGCAAACGCCCACGTGGTTCATTTGGTTGATAAATATGTGGAGGATCGTACCCCCACTAAGTCGACCCCGTAGAATCCGAATATGCACTTAGTTTTTTGAAAGGACCCTCCCCGACCCACCCTATAGCGTAGTGGCGCCTACGTAGCCGACAGGCGTAGCAGCCTATGTATGCCTGGCGGTCACCCAAGTGCAAACGCCCACGTGGTTCATTTGGTTTGCAAATATGTGGAGGATCGTATCCCCACTAAGTCGACCCCGTAGAATCCGAATATGCACTTAGTTTTTTGAAAGGACCCTCCCCGACTTGCCCTATCCGAGGATTTTTTTGAAAATCACCCAAATTTTCTTTTGAAATTTTCCTAGTCCTCCCCAAATTTTTTTGCCAACCCAAAAAAGGGCCCTATATTTTTCAAAAATTTTCCATTTTTCTACCTAATTGCAAATTGATATAATACAAATTATAAGCCCCTCTAGACCTATGAGTCTGCACGCACGCAATAGGTTTTGCTTAGGCATCACAATTGGGGTTTTGGGCTACCTTGCTTGTCGTTGCCAGCAAGGGCAAGGGGAAACAAGGCAACTAGAATGTGATGCTTCGTTATCGCAAATCCTATTACCGCGAACATGAAGCAAATAAGGTAGGTAGGAAAACAATCAAAAGACATGCACTGTGGGTGTGGCGGAGCCGAGAGGATAATAACTTACAAGTTACGAGTTCAAAATATTAAACTTACAACCGCTTATTGTATCGCAACATTAAAGAAGCTTGGAGGTAGTCGGCAAGACAACTGTCTTGATCCGATCCAAACATTTCTTTCAATAGAGAAAAGACTCTCTCACAACCACACGAATTCGGCGAGAAAGAGAACACAATGCGAGCTGTCGCACTCCACTTTGGCAGCTCGCCTACATGGCTTGCCCACCAAGCTAGCACAGCTGAGGTGAACGATGCGACATCAGAATGGTCACAGCCTGTAAAGGTAACTTTTGTGAAATATATTTAACGCCTTATTTAATTGTATTGTTTGTAACTATTTCGTTTTTCTTTTATATCAAGTATATTGCGGTGTCTAAAGTTGTGTCTTATACGTAACGTCTGGGATGAAAGAGTTTTTGCACTGCCTGCAGGACATTAATAGATAGTATGAAACACATATAGGGTAGAATATTCTATATATCCGTGTTTTAATACTATCGCTGTACGCATAAATATGAGGCTGAAAACGGTGATAAGTCTTTAAAGATATCACATATGAGAGTCTGAGAGTCTAAGTAGCTTATGCTACGTGCGCTGTGTAAGTCTGTACGAGTACGGCTATGGTGATGCTCGAGTACTCTAACACGTGGCTCGCAGTCACTATCGCTGTGACTCGCGGTCTCTGTCGTTATGACTCGCGGTCTCGAGCCGAATAATAATGCAGTCATCTGTCACATGCATCGAGGAATGTCATACAGGGGGCAGTACGGTATATCTAGTCCCCCGTACCGTGACACCACCACATTCTGTGGATGTGTGTGGCAGTGGCATGGTAATGTAAGACAAGCAAATATCATAATACTCGAAGAACGGAGCAAGCATATATCAGGCATTTGCATTGGCAAGAACTGATCCTATTGGTGCCTCCGGGTCTTTAGAAATAGACATGCTCGCAGAGGCCCACCTTCCCTCGCCTCGGGTCACCCTATCAAGTTCTGCCGCTGCAGTGATGCTAGGACAATCTCATCCTGTCGTTGCTGTTGTTGTAGTTGTTGCTGCTGGGCATGTAGCTGCTGTGCTTCAGCTGCTCGTAGCTTCTCAACCAGCTTAACACGCCGGTCCTTAATATCCAATAGGCGGGCAGTGAACTTGTCAATAATGGGAACCCCGTGTTTGGTGATAGGAAGGGCTTTTGTGAAAATGTCAGACTGATTGTCATCAGTCGGAATCCAGACCGGTGTAAACTTCCTGAGGGGCCCCTGACACCAGTTCCTAACCGCGTGGTACCGAACCGCAATGTGTTTGAGCTTAGAAGAGAGTGCCCGCTGAGTGACTAGAGTCTGAACTGCTGAGTTGTCTACATTGATGGTGATGAGCTCATCTGAGGGAAAGAACTCTGTCAGTGTGTTATAGATGGCCAGGGCGGAGGTGCATGCCTCTGACATGGCAACATACTCTGCCTCTGTAGAGTGAAGGGCAGTGCATGACTTCTGCTTCTTTGACCACCAGTCAATGAGCATACCGTGAAAGTAGAGACAGTAGCCGGAAACTGAGTTCCGTGTGGCAGTGTCTCCTGCATGGTCTGAGTCACAAAATGCGGTGAGCTGGGGTGCTGCAGAGTCAATAGCCATAGCAAGTGTGTAGTCCCTGGTGGAATAGGCATAGTGTAGAATCCGTTTGGCAGCGGTGAGGGCTTCAACTGTGGGCTGGTGGCAGAACTGAGCCAGATATGTGACGTGGTAATATATGTCGGGTCTGACTGTCCTGGCTAACCAGAGCAGAGAGTAGATCAAGGATCTGAGGGGTGTCTCAATGGACCTGTCAATGGTATCAGGTGAGGGAATGGGGAGGGAGAGACCCTCTGTCATCGGTGATCGAGGTGGCTGCTTATCCGTGTCTATGCTGAACTTAGCACACAGATCTGTGATGCTCCGCTCGTGTGAAAGCTCAATCCTGGTCGGGTATGACTCTCCTGTAGGAAGTGTCTCAGTCTGAACATCAACTCTGAGCTGGAGGAACTGGTTGAGGACACCAGAGTAGGTGGCCTGAAATGTGGACATGATGTCAGTGTGAAAGCGGGCTCTGGACAGCTCATCGGCACAAGCCACAATGAAGTCATCAACATAGATGAGGACTATGAAGAGCTGAGTGTCAATCCAGCCGATGTATAGGCACTCATCATATGTGGACCTGCTGAGTGTAGGGTAGCGGTCTGTCATGAATCTGTGTGCGGTCTCTGACCAGAGTCTGCCTGAGGTCCGATGTCCGTAGAGTGCCTTCTTCATATAGGCACCTACATATCCTTTGGGATGAATGTACCCCTTCGGAAACCTGACATAGTACCGCTCATCCTCAGGTATTAGAGCCTGGAGGAAAGCCTGAGAGACATCATAGTGGTATGGCATGAGTCTGTGCTTTAGGCAGAGCGCTAGTAGGAGTCTGAAGGTGGTGAGCTGAGGTGTAGGGGCAAAGGTCTCCGCCTCCTCATAGAAGGTACGGTCCATGTCTCCTCTGGTGGTGCATCTGGCCTTGAACTTATCAAGGGAGCCGTCTGTCAGCTTCTTGAGCTTAAAGACAAACTTACTGGGGAGGACGGTGGAGCCTGGAGGGAAGGCGGTGACTGGATCGGCCCTGTCTGGCTGAAGTATGCCGTCGATCTCTGACTGAATGGCTTTGTGCCACTGTCTCCAATTAGGGCTGAGCCGAGCCTGTCTGTATGTGGCAGGGTCAGGCTCGTCCATGAAGGCATCACTCGGGAAGTCTGCGGGGTCCGAGTCTGCATCCCTGAGGGCAAGGAGCATGGCCTTCTGGTCTGGGGAGATGATGACAGCATCGGTGTCTGCATACTGGGTGGAGTGTGAGTCAGCAGAGTCGAAGTACACCTGGTATCTGTGCTGGACCTGAGGCTTATGGTCTACAGACACGATGACTGCAGGGTGATACTTCTGTCGGTCAACTGGCTTAGCCGAGCACATAGCAAAACACGGGTAAAAGACATTAGGTGCCCCATGTTTGTGTCTGTGCTTGAGAAAGCTGATGAGAGTGGCATAGTGGCTTTTGGCCAGCTGGAGATAGTGTATGAGCTTGACCCAGACTGGATGCCTGAGTTTAGCACACTGGACCTTGACATAGGCAAAGGTCTCTGACTCGTGAGTGCTGCATGCAAGCTGGAGGATGTCGGGGGAGGAGAGGGCTGCGGGGCGTCGGATGGGGTACAAGCTTCTTTGTGAAGATAGCTGTGGAGGCGGGATCAACTAGAGTGTTGTGTGTGTTGGCAAGTGTCTTAGCCATGAGAGCAGTGTCAGTGACAAACGTAGGCCTAGAGAGAGCCTTGAGTTTCCCTTTCACTGTGTCAAAGCATAGATAGTTGCCAGGTGTGAGATTCCCGACATAGCGGTAGGGCTTGCTCTTAGGCTGCAGCTTAGCCGAAGTGTCAGCTTTAGCTCCTGCCTTAGAGCGCTGTGCGGGGTCCTGCCAGACATTGCACTCGGACCAGAAGGGCCGGAGCTCGGTGTAGTCGAAGTGACGGCCAGTGTATCTGAGGTGAGGTGTGTCCATCCCAATGTGCTTGTTAGGCATGACATTGAGGACTGTGTTAATGGCATGGAGTGCAGCAAGAGGCCACGTGTACAGCGGGGCATCATATGTGCGCATGGTGCTGTTCATGATCTTCTGCATGTCTCTCCAGAGCACCTCAATCTGAGCCTGGAACTCGTGCATGTATGGCGGACCGGTCTCATGACGCATGCGGTACTGTCGGAGGAGTGTCTTCATCTCCTCCGATGTGTACTCTGTGGCACAGTCTGTGTGGAAAGTGATGGTCTCTGGTGTGAAGCCGTGGGACTGAATGTCATCAAGGACAGTCTGGAGGTGGAAGTGTTGGCCTCCCTTAGAAGGTGAGGCATATCCGAAGGCCTTTTTAGTGACGGGGCACTTAAAGGCACTGATGAAGACTGACTCGTCGTAGCCAGGGGGTTTGCATGGGCCCCAAATGTCAGCAAATATGTGCTGAAATGGCTTGGACTGTTCCCATTTGACAGGCCGGTGGCTGGCTGGCAAAGCCGGAGGTGGTCTGCGGTTGGCTCTGTCAAATACATTAAAGGGTCCTGGGCGCTTGGCATTCCAGGTGTTGCAATGAGCACACCCGCAGCCTGACAGGATAGTCCTGAGTGTCTTCATGGATAGGTGTCGTCTGGGCACTGCAAACTGAAGCCCCTGTGAGAAGAGGTGAGCAATGTACTCGTGTGAGTAGTGGCCCAGACAGGCATGGAGGTACTGATGAGGGTCAATCCTGGGGACTGTGGTGGCATCCTTGAAAAGGATGATGGTGTCGAACGGAGCCCCCTGGATGAAGACACGGTCAGCACCGCCCTCCTCTCCTGCATCTGTGAGGTCCTGGGGGGAGTAGGTACCAGCTCGAGGGCGGGAGAAGAAGCCGGGTGTGCCTGCTGGGATGGTGGCTATCTCCTGAAAGTGATAGGTGAGTGGCCACCAGGCTGCAGATGGTGACTTCCGAAGACACACCGTGTATGAGGTGTTATTAGGGTCTAACCAGAAGTCCTCTAGCATCTTCATCAACATCCTTTGGATGATGGAGTTGATGAAGGGCGGGTTGGCCCAGAAAGAGCGCCCGCACCAGACATGATCCTCAGCAGGGTCCTCGAGGGAGTAGTAGTGCTGGCACTGTGTGTTACCCCGTGGGTAGGGGATGCCGTCCGTGTAGAGGTCTGTGTCACAATAGCCATGTGGACTGTGCTGAGCAAACTCTCTGTAGGCGGACCTAGCAACCATCCAGTCGACTGTGCCCTTCTCTGCAAGCTCCGAAGGGGCAGGCTGCAGGAGGGGTCTCCTCTGTGCTATGGAGTGGGCAGATGGGGTGGCTCGCCAGCTGCTGGGGTGTACAACATAGTCTCTGCCAGTGTCATAGAGGTCAAAGATAGAAGCACCGTGGTGCCATGTGAGGTCGATGAAGTCAGGGGAGCGGGCCCCGTGTCTGAGCATCTGGCGGACTGAGAGGAGGTTTGGGGCATTTGGATCATAGAAGGCTTGGAGAAAGGGGAGTGTGATCCAAGTGCCGTCGGTGTACGGGAAATCAATGGAGGCTGTGCCGACACTGTGAGGCTTGTAATGCTTATTTGAGGCTGTGGTCATGCTGGAGGTGCACGGGGACAACTCAGTGAAGAGCTCCCTGTTGTTCAGGAGGAGATGTGAGGCTCCTGAATCTACAAGGAGGTGCCCGTGCGTGTTGGAGGCACGGCGGCCTTTCCCAAGCAGGGGGAGGAAGACCGGTGTGCCGTGGGGACAGTGCGGGGCACTGTCGGTGCAGATGAGGTCTCTCCCCACGGCGCTGCAACCGCAGGGTCGTAGACCTCAATGCTGACCCCAGGGGCCCAAATGGTGGGCCTCAGACTGGGCCCAATCCTCATTAGGGTCACTGGTGCAATATGAGGGGTGAGTCAGGGTGTAGTTCTCCAGGAACTGATTAAGCTGTTGGAAGGAGGGAGATGGCACAACTGAGAAATCCCACTGAGAGTGCTCTGGGGAGGGTGAGCTGTCTGGCCGTGGCCGAGGTGTGTCAGTGCGGACCGGGGTGTCTGCCATGAACTGCTTCCACTTAGTAGTGGTCTCCGAGGTGTCCTCCTGAGATTCAGGGATAGGAGGGAACTGGAAATCCGGTGTGACGGCACAGGCCTGCACTGTGGACGGGACCGGGGGCTGCATGTGTGTGTCTGAGGTAGCAGCCAGCCGGTCAGTGTCCACCAATGCAGGCAGGGTGCCCGCTGTAGCCCGTGTAGTTGCCCTATCGGCAGTGGGCTGAGCAGGCACCGTACCGTCAGTGTCGGATACTGGAGGAGGGAGGAGGAGGAGGTGTGTGTTGGGGCGGATAGCCCTCGGTGTCTGACTCGGAGCCTGAGTCGGAGACATCGGCCCAGAGGCCAATACTCTCAAGCCCGGGGTATGTACACTCCAAGGGGGCTAGAGAGCTGTCAGAGGCACCGAGTGTAGGCGGTTGCCCGGAGGCCACTGTAGTGTCGGCCCCGAGAGCTGTGCTTAGAGATGTAGGGGTGTCAGCGGTGGTTGCACCGTCAGTACAGACGGTGTGATCGGTGGGCGTGCCCACAAGCGCCTCATCGGCACCGTGTCCCAGGGGCGGTGTAGAGGCAGCTGCTGGCTCACAGAGTGTGGTGGGAGCTGTGGTGACACCACTGGAGGGCAAATGTGGTGTGTGGTTGGCCGGTGCCGTAGCACTGGCGGAGGCCGGCTGAGGTGAGGCTGTAGCCGGTGCCGTGGCACCACCGGAGGTCGGCTGAGGTGAGGCAGTAGCCGGTGCCGTGGCACCACCGGGGGCCGGCTGAGGTGAGGCAGTAGCCGGTGCCGTGGCACCACCGGAGGCTGGCTGTGTGGAGGCAGTAGCCGGTGCCGTGGCACCACCGGAGGCTGGCTGTGTGGAGGCAGTAGCCGGTGCCGTGGCACCACCGGAGGCTGGCTGTGTGGAGGCAGTAGCCGGTGCCGTGGCACCACCGGAGGCTGGCTGAGGTGAGGCATTGGCCGGTGCCGTGGCACTGGCATAGGCCGGCTGTGAGAAGGTGATAGCCGGCCGAGGTGACATATAGAATGTGTATGTCAGTGTTATGTGCAAAAGTGCGAGGAGCACAGCAACGTGGAAGGAGATCCAGTGCATGGCAATGGCTACTAGGGTGCGTGTGACCGAGGGAGTGTTACAGCCAGGGTGTGGTGTGGCGGTGTGTACGGCAGCAATGTGAACTGGGTCCGTATGCGTGCCCTCCCAATGCATCCCCATCCCAGGCACTGCAATATGAATGCATGCAGTGTCAGGTGCAATTGTGGTGGCTGGGGGGATACCAATGGCCCGAGGCTCAGGCTGGTGGCAGTCGGGGGGTGGTGATGGTGGTGGGAGGGGAGCGGTGGAGGTGGGAGGGGTGGTGGCAGTGTCCGGAGTGTCCTCGGTGGCAGTGTCCAGAGTGTCCTCGGAGGCAGTGTCCAGAGTGTCCTCGGAGGCAGTGTCCAGAGTGTCCTCGGAGATGGTGGAGGCCACTGAGGTGCTGCCGGTCAAGAGGTCAGTCAGGTAGGGCACAGGGCACTGGGTGTTGCAGTCCACGGTGATGTCTGTCTGGACTGGGGCGGTGGCGGTGCTGTTGGCCGAAGCCAGTGATTCAGCTACCTGGTGCTGCCGCTGAAGCTTCTGCTGCTGCTGAATGGCCTTCTTCTGCTTCTCCTTGTCCCGCTTCCTCTGCCGCTTTGTCCTCTCCCAAGCCGGGTCCTCGTGGTCCGGGTCCTCTCTCAAGTCAGTAGCCGTGACGGTGTCAAAATATCTGAATGCAAAGAGGGCGGTGGGCTCCAGCTGGGGGAAGGTGAACTGGGTGTCGGGTGGAGAGGCGGAGGGGGAGAGGGAGCTGAAGGGATTGGGGGAGAAGTGGTTGGCCGAAGCCGAGGGGGTTGGGTGAGGTGAGGGGCCAGAGAACTGAGGGATCCAGGGCTTACTGGTGAGGGCGGGCCACTCAGTCTCATCATCCTCCTGGTCTGCCTGGAAGCTGACTGCCTGAGCTGGATGGTGAAACTCAGAGCGGCGGGGGGGCGGGGTGGCGGAGGGGGTGGCTGCTCTGAGCTGTGCAACCTCCTGCCTGAGAGCTGCCAGCTCGGATGCGGTGCTGGCTGATGCACTGTCAGTGGGGGTGAGGTGGGGGTGGCAGGGGGTGCGGTGGGGTGGCAGGGGGTGCGGGTGTGGAGGGGCGGGGGGCAGAGACATGGTTCACAGATGGAGGGGGGCCGGCCTTAACCCACATGTCGGCTCTCTCAGCCAGTGTGCAGGGGCAGCCGAACCTGCCGAGGGAGTGGGTGACGGTCTTGTTGAACTTGTACTTGCAGGAGCGGCAGGGGTGGCCGATGGACTTGTCATTGGGGTCGGAGGGGGTGAACTTGAAGCGGTCCCAGGTGCCAGAGGGGGTGGAGTCCTTGTTGGTGGAGCCGGCGTGCTTGAGCTTGGCCGCTTTGTACATGGCCTTCTCGTGCTCAATGAAGGCAGCTCTGTTGCCGCCCCGTAGTGGTGAGCGGGGCCTGGATGGAGGTGGTGTGGTGGCCCGAGGGTGCGTACCCTTGCCACCTTTGCCCCCCTTGCCGCCCTTGCCGTTAGGGTGCTTCTCTCTCGGCTTGGTGGTGTCAGCCGAGCCCCGCCCTCCCTCACGGACTTCCCCCGTCATGGAGGCAGCTCGGGGGCGGGATGAAGAGCCAGGGAGCTGGGAATGGTGGGCAGAGCCCCGGGTGTACCACACATTACCGATGGCCTCAATGAACTTCTGAAGACCACCGGGGAAGCCAGAGGAGGTCATGCGGTTGTTCTCCTCGTAGGTGCGGATGACATCGAAGTACAGGGGGATGTCAAAGAGGTGCTCGGCCGTGTCCTGGGAGGCCCGTAAGATGTCGATGAGGACCTCCTGCTCCTGCTGTCCAGAGAAGGCGGGGTGAAGCTGCCTGTGGCTGCCGATGAGGGTGGCGAAGGTGTTCAGCTTCAAGCCGGGGTCCTCGGACTCAGAGATTCGGAGGGCCTTGGCCTTGGTGAGGTTGGAGTGGTCCGTGGAGGGGGGGTAGGTGATCAGGCGGCAGTGCACGTGCAGTAGAAGCAGTCTGCCGTCCACCTGAGCCTGGGGGGAGTCTTTCACAATTTGTGCCAACACAATCTGTGTGTTGGCACAAGTGGCCGCAAGCAGAATTTGAGCTAGAAGTCCATTGGAGATACCGTCGTAGGGCTCGTCCTTCAGTCGGCGTTGAAGGTTAAGTAGTGCTGGGGCGTGTCCAGGTCGGGTGGCGGTGAGCACACGGGTCAGGGCCTCACAGAACTTCTTGAACACAATGTCGCCGCCCGCGGTGAGGAAGTTCAATTGGAGTTCACGTTGTTGTTGTCGCTCGTGAATGTCCGTGAGGGCATAATAGGCGGTCTTCAACTGCTTCAGGAGCGGAGTGACGTCAGGAGTGGTGGAGCGGGTGTTGAAGGCGCTGGTGTTGTCGTCCATGATGTGCTTGATCTTGGTTGGAGGAAGTGGTTGCCCATCTCGATGTTGCAATGGCGTAACCTCTGGAATAGTCTCCAATTCCTTGGTGGCGTCGAACATCTTGTCCGAAGTAATTACGACTGAAGATGGCGTCGAAGATGAAGTAGTTCTACTCGCAACAGTGCGAGCCAGAGAGGTGGCGTTGACGCATTCGTCGCGGACTTTGATTAAGTCGTCGAGGATGGTCTCGTTGAGTTGATTGACGTCGTTGAGTTCTTCCTTCGTGACGTAATTCTCGTGGATCTCGTCGGACTGAGCAGATGAGCGCTGAAATGCAGATCCAAGTGAGGTAATGGTGGTGGAGATCTCGTCCACTTTGGCGGTGACGGCATGGAGGTCTTGAAGAAGGGCGTTGATGGTGATGGAGATTTCTTCGTTTGTTGGAGATGGGGGAAGAGGTTGTCGTGAAGTAAATAATCGTCGTTGAGAACGTGGTTGAAGTTCTTGTGTTGGCGGTTGGGATCCCGGAGTTGTTGTTGGTGTGAACGTTGACATGGTAGACCTTCGGACCGTTGGTGGCGGTGAAGGCGACGATGTTGCGCAAGACGTTCTCCTAGGGGTTGAGATGAAGATTTTCTCTAAGTTTTGTTAATTTTCAAAAAATTGGCCAGCGCTTCCGCGGTAAATGCTCGTAATTTACCTAAAATCTAAGGCGTCCCTCAAATTTTGGCAGAGCGATGTGATAATTAACGGTCGCGTTTCAACATTGAAGTTAAATGAAAGGCCGAGAGGGCAATCGTAAAAGAATTCCCAATCATAAAAGGTTTCGGCGAGTTAAAATTGAAACCGGCCCGACCTGCGGAGGGTTAGTGTAAAAGCAAGTCGCAATTTTCAAACATTTTCGCTGACTGCCAGTTCGATGTGCTTTTGGCGGCTAATTTGAAATTTGTTGTTTCATCAGAGATTGCAGTGGTGCGTTGTGGTATAACATAACCTAATAGATAGTATGAAACACATATAGGGTAGAATATTCTATATATCCGTGTTTTAATACTATCGCTGTACGCATAAATATGAGGCTGAAAACGGTGATAAGTCTGTAAAGATATCACATATGAGAATTCTGAGAGTCTAAGTAGCTTATGCTACGTGCGCTGTGTAAGTCTGTACGAGTACGGCTATGGTGATGCTCGAGTACTCTAACACGTGGCTCGCAGTCACTATCGCTGTGACTCGCGGTCTCTGTCGCTATGACTCGCGGTCTCTGTCGCTATGACCCTACAAATTTAGGAATCGTAGGTAGGGCCATGTTTGCCTTGTATCTACCTTGTGTCTGGATGGCCAAAAACCACGACCAGACATGGCCATGTTTAGTCAGTTTTTCCGCGGCGCAACACAACCCAAGTAGGGCCATGTTTGGTCGTGGTTTTTGGCCTTACTTACCCCTTACTTACCTTGTACCTACCCAATGTCTAACGCACCATACGTACGCCCGTGAATGCATGAATCACTTAGACATTGGGTAGATACAAGGTAAATATGGCCATGTCTATACATAAACAAGGGTAAGTAGGGCCCTACCTATCATGCATCTATACTCAAGTATTGGGTAAGTATGGCCATGTCTATACATAAACAAGGGTAAGTAGGGCCCTACCTATCATGTATCTGTACTCAAGTACAGGGTAAGTATGGCCATGTCTATACATAAACAAGGGTAAGTAGGGCCCTACCTATCATGTATCTATACTCAAGTCTGGGTAAGTATGGCCATGTTTATACATAAACAAGGGTAAGTAGGGCCCTACCTATCATGTATCGTACTCAAGTACAGGTTAAATGGCCATGTTTATACATAAACAAGGGTAAGTAGGGCCCTACCTATCATGTATCTATACTCAAGTACAGGGTAAGTATGGCCATGTTTATATATAAACAAGGGTAAGTAGGGCCCTACCTATCATGTATCCATGCTCAAGTACAGGGTAAGTATGGCAATGTTTGAATGATTTTTCAATTAAAAATATTTACTGAAAGTGTACATTTTTCTATTTTCTGCTCCTCTTGTTCCCTTTCACTGCAGGACTGTCTACATTTCTCTTATTTTTGCCTTTTTCAGAAGGAGAAGGAGCCTCTTCCTTCTCGTCCTCGTCCTCGTCCTCCTCTTCATCCCCCTTTTCGGGCGCATCATCATCCGCCGGGGGTACATAGTCCCCATCCTCCTCGTCCTCGTCCTCGTCCTCCGCGGAGGTTCCCGCCGGTTTAGGCACTTTCAGCCCGTCGGGCTTCCCGGAGTGGTAGTACAACAACTCCTTTCCGTCGTCGTACCTTTGTGTTGCTTGCTCCCATGGCACGCAACACAAGAGGCTCCCCGTAGCGAACCTCCCCTTGAGGAAGTCATCGAGGTGCCTCTTGAACTCTGCCTTCTCAGGCACTTTTTCCTCCACCTGTCCGAACAGGTAGAGTAGTGCTTTTTTGACCCGGTCCTGGTGGACCGGGTCGTACAGAGTCCAATGGAACTCCGTGATCTGCAAGCACACGCGTAAGTTAGTTCGAAGTGTAAACATGTCCGAATATGGCCATGTTTAAGCGGTTTCGTAGGAAAACATTGCAGGTAGGGCCATGTTCGGGTCTTACCTTGATGCACAGCTGGTCGCGTGGGAGCCCCGCCACCTGGTGCCCAAAGTGCCATGCCGGCTTCTTGGGCACCGTCTCCACCACCACCCCGCAGAGCAGGGGGGTGTGGACCTGCGGGGTGAGGTCGTCCTTGTACCAAGAGGTGGGAACATCGGGTGTCCCCGCCTTCCACCTCTTCTCCTCATCCTCCACCTCGTGGTCCTCGCTAGCCATGAGCAAGGCGTGGTCGCCGACCTTGAGGCGGCCGTGCTCAAGCACCTCCTGTTCGGCCGCCCGCTTTCGGGCTTCGGCCACCTTGAGCCCTTGGCGCTTGGGCGCCATGGGCTCCTTGCCCTTGCCCGCCATGGCCTCCTTGCCCTTGGGCCCGGCCTTCTCCTTGCCCTTGGGCTCGGCCTTCTCCTTGCCCTTGGGCTCGGCCTTCCCCTTGCCCCTGGCCTCCTCCTCCTCCTCCTCCTCCTCCTCCTCCTTGGCGTCGATAAGATCCCGCAGGATTGCCTTCCGATCCTCTGCTGCCACGACCAACACTAAGTTAGTTTCAAACATGGCCATGTTTGCATAGGTAGTGTGTAAACATGGCCTTACTTGTATAGTACTTCTGTACTAAACGGTGCGAACAGGGCCTTACTTGCACATAAGAAACGAAGAACTTATCACAAAACTTATTTCAAGCAAAGAACGCACCTTCCGTTGGGACGTCGCCGTTCTGGGTCAAACCCGCAGCCTCCACCCCGGCCTTGATCTCGGCCGTTGTGGGTTGGCCTTTCTTTTGGGAAAACACCTCCACGTTGGCGGTGGTGTATGCATGCCCGGGTATGTTGCATACCCAGACATGCACCTCCCCCGCCTTGAGGCGCCACCTCCCCCACTTGTGACGGCGCCTCAAATTTTGCATCAAGGTGGACAACTTCATATGCTGGTTGTCCCCACTTGAGCCCAACGTGGCGGTGAGGGGCATTAGTTCCGCCATTCGACGGCGGAACCTATCCCTAGCCAGGGTCTGTTTATCCAGACCCTGGAAGGGATTTACATGCCCCTTCACCACCATATCGTCTGTGAAATCAAACACAAACACCCCACACGTTAGCATCTGAACTTCCTGCGACAGGACAACATAAAACACAAGCAGGACACTACCCAAACATTGCCCTATTTACGCAGTGTACACCCCCTACCTACAACTGGAAGGTGGGCGAACAGGGCTGTGTTCGTGCAATGTTCTAACACCCTAGCAAGTGTTTTTCAAGCAGGATTTCGGCTGGGTTACTCACGGAAGACGTCTCTCCTGTGTTGCGCCGCCTCCTTCCCCTCCTTTTTTTGCGCTTTCTGAAGATTTTTAACTGAATCCCCTGTGGACTTCACCTTGGCCATCGCAAGGGCGAAGCGGTCAAGCCCACTCCCCTTCTTGCTTTCGGCCCCCGGATCCTCCTCCTCCTCCTCCTCCTCCTCCTCCTCCTCGTCCGTGTCCTCGGAGCCACCGCTCTCGGAGTCGGACGCATTTAAAAGCGCATACTTGCGCTTGTATTGCCGGTACTTTTCCTTGTCCGCGAGCTTGCCCATTTTCGCGCGGGCAGATTTAAATTGGTCGTAGGACAACATGCCGCTCGGCATTTTTCAAATCACTTACGTTTCTAGGGAGGGAGGTGGTGCTTCGCAGGCAGCAGTAAATTTTAGCCTTAAAACGGTATCGCTCGCTTTAATAAACCGTTTTGACTACTTCCTGCAAGGTAAAGCACCACCTCCCTCCCTCGTATCCGTTCCACGCAGTACGCCGCCTGCGTTTCCGTGGATCGATGAGAAGGGGAAGGGAAGCGGGATTCGCGGTCACTCGAGGTCAACGCATTTCGTATTCGCATCGGACGCCCCAATTTGAAATTACTTTGGCACTTTCGATCGCCAGGCGTTGGATTCGTCGATCAGTCGGATTCGAATCGCGCCGCGCGCATGACCATGCCCCAGGGCAACGCAAGTTTCCGTCGTCTTCTAGTTTTGTTTTTTGTTCTCGCAAGTTGAAGTTCCACATAATAAAGGCCTTTTTTCCAAAGGCCTTTACAACCTTTCAACAAACCGTTTTCACCATTGTAGTCTGCGCCCAAGCCCCCTTCTTTTGAGCTCAACTTTGTTTTTTCACCAAAATGACCGATTTTTTTGGCACGCCCGCCTGCACCCTAAGGTATGGTCTAGACATGACCATGTTTGGGTCGTTTCCCCATTGGGTTTTGCATTTGGGGCATTGATTTGGGCTATGTGCGCCGCGGAAGATGTCTACCTTGTGTTCGCGTGAATGCTGTTCGAACCGGGCCATACCAGGGCAATTCTACTCAGGTACAAGGTAAACATCTTCCGCGGCGCAACACAACGTGGTTTGCCTTGTTTTACTGCCAACATTGCCCAAAAATGGCCAAGTTTGCCACGTGTTTTTAAACACAGATCAAACATGGTCCGTTTTATGTACGTCTTGCCCAATGTTGGCAGTAAAACAAGGCTAACAAGGCCGTGTTTCACCATCTCGGCTGTTGAAACTGCTTAGGTAGGGCCATGTTTACGCCATACTTATGATGGTACAGCAGGTTACGTACGTGGGCAAAAGCGGTTTGCAGGCACAATAGGCGATGACATCCCGCGCACAGAGATTGGCGCAAGGTGGGATTCCGGAGGAGAGACGGAGGGTCAATCCCGCGAAAAGAGCCACTGTTGCATATCGCTTGGCAAATTCTCCGGGTGAGGGCGATGGGTTGACGACGCCGCCGCGTGCGGACGATGCCTTCAAGAGGCAACGTGTCCTCGAATGGGATGCCAATCCCACGAATGGGTTTACGGTTGGCATGTACCTCCACAACCGGATCCGGATGCCGTGCTTCCTCTTAGGCCGCCTACCCCACATGATTCTACCGAACCTACTTTGGAGACGGATGAAGAGATGGATGAATTCGGTTCCCCCTTCCCGTCTGAGCCAGCAGGTGAGAACCTACAATTGAACATGGCCATACCTGCCTTGTATAGCTTCAGGTAATTGGTGAACATGGCCATGTGTGCCTAATACCTGCCCAAGGTGCTCGTTGCAGTCGCCTCCCCAACTCGGCAAGAACGTGACGACACCGCCTGTTTTCACGTGAGCGTGACCTCCACACGCACGAACGGGGAGCTCCTCAAAATCGAGTATGAGTGGGAGAAGATGATGTATTTCCTCAACCACATCGAAGGCATTGACTTCGACGAGTACGAAGGGTGGATGAAACCCGGCAATTTCGACGATATGTATCCGGAGGATGACGTGCACATCTCTCTTCATTGCGGCAACCAGTCATGGGATGTGGCATTTCCTATCGTGGAGTGCCTTGTGGGAGTGCGATCGCACCCAATGTTCATCCCCATCGAGATGATGGCATGAGTGGTACCGCACACGAGGCGAATGACGAGGAGATGGATGTAATCAACGAGATACTAAAGAGCTTGGAGGAGATGGTAAAGGTGCGACCTGAAAATAACACAACAACCGTGGTGTCGCTTGCTGCTGCTGCACTTTGAGTTAATGTGGTTTCATCAGGTGAGGTTTAAGGTGAGGATATGCACTGGCTAATAAGGTACTGGGCAGACATGGTCATGTCTTGCCATTTCAAAATGTAAACAAGGCGAACATTGCCATGTTTGCACAGTTACGTGGCAATGTCCGTCCCATTTCTAAAGGTGGTGTCAGTTTCGCAGGATGCTTCTGGTAAGGAAAACCATGCCTTCATGCTCATGCTCGATCTCTTGGAATGGAACTTGGAGCATGGCCTTAGTCAAGGATCCTTTAACGACTTGTTGGAGATACTTCGTCTAAATTTGCCGAAGATGTTCCCGGAGGGCACTCTACCGAAGAACTACCAAGAGGCCATAGGACATCTATCCATGTATGGCTTGCCTTCTAAGTCGGTGGACATCTGTGTAAATGGATGTTGCAGATTCGACGGAGAGCACGCAATGTGCCGGACATGCTCGACGTGTGGCGCCGATAGATGGGCCCCGGAGATGCTCGAGAAGCCGTTGGCGAGCCGGAGAGGAAAGTCCACGTTTTATTATTGGAACCTCCCGGATCTTCTCAAAAGGAATTTTGCGCACCCGGAGCTTTGCGTGGACATGCAAGCGCACGCCCGCCATATTCCATGCGACTTGACCAAGGAGGCGATGGGAACTATGTGGGGTAAGTGAAAATTTCCAGTTCCCGATTGTGAAAGGAATGCCCTTTGAAAGCCTACTGAACATGGCCATATTTGGGCCCTATTCCTCTGGAAACCTACTGAGCATGGCTGTGTTCGGGCCCTGTCCTTCTAGAAACCTACTGAACATGGCCATACTTACCTGTTTATCGCAGACAGTCCAGCATGGAGGCAACGGCGGGAAAGGTACCCCAAGTTCTTCAGCGATCCCCGCAACGTGGTGATCTTAGGATGTGCGGATGGCGCCACGGTGTGGAAGGACCTGCGCGGAGTTTTCCCGGTGACGTTTCAATACCTCAATATGCACCCCACCATCCGCGGCAAGTTCGTGAACATGGAGGTGTTTGGGATATGTAGCGGCTCGAAGCCAAAAAGCACGCAACCTATCTACGAGCTATTTGTGGACCAGCTGCTGGAGTTATGGGATGGCGTGCCGTGCTACGACATCGTGAAAAAAGAAACCTTCAACTTGAGGTGCATGTTGTTTAAGATGTTGTTTGACATCAAAGGTTTGATGGATGGCGCTTGTCGCAAGGATGTGGGGGCGTACATGGCTTGCATTGCATGCAACCTGCAAGGTTGGCGATCTAGCATCTTCAAGGGGATGCGGTATACCTTCCGCACGGAAGCCGAGCCTGGTAAACAACCTTCTCTGGTATTCCCTTGATGTACTGCACGCAAGCGACAGATATTGGTTAAGTATGGCCATGCTGTGCTAGTTTTTTTCATAGACATGGCCATACCCACGTGTAGACATGACCGGATATGGCCATGTTCGGACGGCTTCGATGATGGGTAGGGCAATGTTCACCCTGTTGCATCGCAGGTCCCGCAGAGTTTCAAAAGAGAACGGATGCCGAGATACGGCACCACGCGGCGCAGCACCAAACGCTTAAGGAAAGCGGACACTTCACGATGAAGGATCTCGAGACGATGATAAAAGCTACCGGTATAAAATTTCCTTCGGAATTCTCACGCTTGCCGTATTGGGATGAGGCCAAGGACTACCTCATCGACTTGATGCACTTGATCAAGAATCTTGGAGAGCACGTCCTTGACGCCGTGATGGGAACTGACTTTGACAAGAAAACGCGAACGTGGGCGAAATCTCAAGGCATTAAACCCACATGGTGGGCAACTGGTATTTTCCCCTTTCCATAGGCCTGACCCGACGTGAACCCATCCAGCGAAACCTATGTAAACATGGCTGTGTCCAGCCGTTTTGGCTTATGAACATGCTTGAACATGGCCATATGTAGGCAGTTCTGTCCGGTTTGTTCAAAAGTTTAGCATCCATACGTGAATTATGGTCGGGTCCGACACTTGAGCAGATGCGAATGGCAACTACACCAAAAGGACATCCCCTTGGCAGATTGTCGACGTGCGCACCGCTACGGGAAGGTGCTTGAAGAGAGCCGAGGAATTCGCGAGAGAGGAAGTTGGCTTTCCACGGGAATGGGGAGCGGGTCAATGGAAATTGTTGAAACTGTCTTCAGACGGAAACGCAAAGAAGCTAAAAGCCCACGAATATTTGGTGATGTTCAGAAATGGACTTTTCGCGATCCTCGCGGCATGGCCAAGGGACGATGACTCACCCAATGCACTCGCACGTTTGGTGGGGCAACTTTCAACGATAGTCCGGGAAATCACGGCCCACGAGATCGATCTGAAGGTGCGGTTCTCTGGTACCTTGCTCTCATGTTCCCTGTCGCGTCACCAAGAATTTACATTTTGTGTGAAGGCTGAATGCACATGGCGATGCCCACCTAGTTTACAGAGTGAACATGGCCATACTTGACCATTATCCCTTAGGAACATGGTTAGACATGGCCATACCCGTTCATGACCTTCTAGGAACATGGTGGGACATGGCCCTACCTACCTATTGTTGATGGTGAACATGGGGATTCAGGAGCTGCCGACACTTGACAAGTACATTAGAGAGTGGATCGTCACCATGGAGAGCTCGCGACATGGGACGAGCCCTCACTGGTGGGTCCTCAACACACATCTATTGTGTCACGTGGTAGACCAACTTCGAGACCTCGGGCCGGTTCGCGAGTATTGGATGTTCGTATTCGAGTCCTTAAATGGCAAAATCGGGAGGTGGGTGAAGAACAATGCCTTCCCGGTGCAGAGCATCATGAACGGAATGGGGCGGCAGAAGACCATTCAGTATGTACGAGGGTTACTTATGGCACTTCGCAACGAAGTTCCACGGCCACTTGTCGTCCCCGCTCTTGTACGGGACCGCGTTGTTGTGGCCGATAAAGGGAAGAAGCACACATTGACCGAAGGCGAGCGAGCGTGCATCGATGTTTGGATGCGCACCAATGTGGGGCATTACCGACGGTTGCAAGACCTGCTTGATGCATATCATGAGGACTTACGAACAAGGTAAGGCCTCATCTAATCAATGCCTGAATGAAACACTAAGTAAACATGGCCATGTTCGTGCATGATTTCCATCCACGTTTCCACAAACTAATCACTCAGGTGATTCGCAGGGTCAAGAGAGGCGGTCGTGGCTTGAAGAAAGGACTGCAAAGGAGGATGACATGCCGTCTAGCCGCCGACGAAGATCCGACTCCTTGGCTCGGACGACCATTCACTCCCGACGAAATCGAGTTGTTGCGTGGTTGCCCCACAAAGTGCCGCAGGTTTAACAAGGTACAAGTGGGTAACATGCGATTCCGCATCGCTGCTGTGGACAAGAAGTTCAAAACTGTCCAGTGTTATTTCCGCTCTTTTTTCATCGAACGCGTGCGTGGAACAAGTGAAGAGGAAGAGACTGATAGGTGCGTGCCTTTCTGCTTATGATTAATGAGTAAACATGGCCATGTTCTAGCCCTACCTAGTAATGTATTGTGATAACAGGGCCATGTCCACCTAGGTTCTTTAGATACCCTGGGTAAACATGGCCATGTTCAGACGATTCCAGTAGTTTTTGCAAACTAATTCCTCAATTATACATGCGTGCCAGGCTCGCCCGTCTTGAAGACGTCTATGCCATCAAGCTTGGTGGGGTCGAGTACATATTTGTCAAGGCGGCTTGGCTGCAGAAGCCGACAAAAGCGAAGATCGCCATGTATAACCGGATGAACTCCATAGTTGGCCCGGACAGCGTCACTGGCTGTTTCTTTTGCGATGACCCTGAGAACCCTGACACCGTCTTCGATACCACAGAGCCATTCATGCTCGCAGATCAGATCGCGTCGCAAGTAGTAATTGTGAAGCATCCTTGCATGCAAACTGCGGTGGTTCTTGACCCTCGAGCAGATTTCTTCGAGCAGAATGTCCAGGATGAAAATCCTAGCGAGGACGAGCTTGCTTAGTACTTAGGCCTGCAGTACGACATGGCATTTGTGTAGTGTAAATAGATAGCATCAGTTTGTGTATATACATAAAAAAGGGTAAGTATGGCCCTACCTATCATGTATCTATATACAAGTACAGTGTAGGTATGGCCATGTCTATACATAAACAAGGGTAGGTAGGGCCCTACCTATCATGTATCTATACTCGAGTACTAGTCAGGTAAGGCCATGTTTATACATAAACAAGGGTGGGTAGGGCCCTACCTATCATGTATCTATACTCAAGTACAAGGTAAATATGGTCATGTCTATACATAAACAAGGGTAAGTAGGGCCTTAATTTAGTAAGGACTATTTTACTCATTTAGTAAGGACTAAATAAGCGTAATAGCCCCAAAAAAACAGATTCTAAAAATATTTTTTTCCAATGTTTTCAAGTACAGCCCAGGTACAGCCCAGGTACAGGGTAGGTATTGCCCCCTACTTACCCCTTACCTACCCAATGCCCATACTGACCTAACTTTGAGGTGCTGTAACAGGAAGCGTAAAATGTTTTTTCCGTTAAATCTTTGGAGACTGTCCATAGTAAGGACTAAATAAGCGTAATAGCCCAAAAAAAACAGATTCCAAAAATATTTTTTTCCAATGTTTTCAAGTAGGTACAGCCCAGGTACAGCCCAGGTACAGGGTAGGTATTGCCCCCTACTTACCCCTTACCTACCCAATGCCCATACTGACCTAACTTTGAGGTGCTGTAACAGGAAGTGTAAAATGTTTTTTCCGTTAAATCTTTGGAGACTGTCCATAGTAAGGACTAAATAAGCGTAATAGCCCAAAAAAAACAGATTCCAAAAATATTCTTTTCCAATGTTTTCAAGTACAGCCCAGGTACAGCCCCAAGTACAGGGCAGGTACCGAGTAGCACAGCTTTGAGGCCTCAAAAAGTGAGGTTACCAAAGCCATTCCACCCAAAACTTCGCTCCATATGTCTTACATCGACCCAAACCATCGATATCAACAATAAAAAACAAACTATCGGAAACTTCATTTCACCCGATTTTGGCTGGTTTTGCCATTTTACTGCCGACATTGCCCAAGTAGGGCCCTACTTGGCTCGAAACACGAGGTAAACACAAGGTAGACACAAGGTTCTAAATTTGTAGGGTGACTCGCGGTCTCGAGCCGAATAATAATGCAGTCATCTGTCACATGCATCGAGGAATGTCATACAGGGGGCAGTACGGTATATCTAGTCCCCCGTGAGACATATCCTTCCTGCAGTGCAAGATGACCACAGTCCCCACATCGTGGACTGTGGTCTGGCCTCCATCATACATATGCGCGGGTGTACATATTGCCCCTCCGAGGACTGCTCTATCACTTGTGACACTTCTGCTAAAAACGGACGGAATGCATATGAGATAAACACCTTGCACGTCTTGGGAGAGCAGAACGCTGGCTTGGCCCCTGCTAAGGTTGAAAAGCTCTTCACTTCCATGGGTATCGACTACACCTTGCATAAGACTAACCACGGCAACCTTCAGAAGCAAGTGGGAGCAGTGGTTGAGATTATGGCCAAGGAATCTTGTGAGAAAGCCTACGAGGACGAGATTGTTGCCACCATGGAGGTTGAGGGCACCATCATGCATGAAGGGGGTGACTTTGTGTCACTGACAGTCAACCCCCTTTCTGTGTCACCCCTCACTGCGAGTGTCACTTGCAGTCTGTCACGTGCTCTCCGACAGACAATCCGACACACACAAAACCCTGAGTAATTGTGTTATCAAATTGTCTTAGCCGTTTCACCAGTTCCTGACTGTTTCCCGAGCTGTGAATATATATATCTCACTATATATATATATCACACTCTTCGTGAGGTTATCGGCCTGTTCCACGTATTTTCGTGAACGGTGCTTTGGCTATTTCCCGTATCTGCACGTATCTACGCATCTACGCATCTTCGCTGCAACGTATCTTCAACGTGTCTCCGTTTCAACGAATCTACAACTGTCTCCACGTATCTACAACGTATCTATTTGCGGCCACGTATCTCTCGGAACTTTTCCGCGCATCTTCACCAACGTTTTTCGGTTAATTTACCACCTCGTATCTTCGTATCTACGTATCTTCAACGCATCTATATTTCAACGTTTGCTTCAACGTGTCTCTTCACGTATCTATTCGCGGCCACGTATCTCCCGGATCTCTTCCGCGCATCTTCGCTCATCTACGTTTTCCCTTTGAGTTCTCTTTCGTGTCCACTTCTTTATCAACGCATCTACTTTGTCAACACGATTTTACTTTACGCTCTGGCTGGCAGCACTTATCCTGCAGCAAAATTGGCTTATCTCACGAAGTTTTTGACCTGACCGGCGTTTTCCCCGCGAAATTTGACCCATCATTGGTTTTTTCATCGCTGGAAATGGTTAATTTTACAGAAATTTAAGTTGTCGCCACAAACCCAAACCTCTTCCCCTTCAGATTTTACAGTTTCAGTGGTCATGGCTTCTTTGCGTCAGCGTGCCCGCATGGTAGCGTTGCATTCTACGCTGAACTTACTTCGACAACGACATTTTACCTCTGGCAACGCTCTGGTGGTGTCTGGTGGTGCTTGCGCACAGACATCAACCTCGACGCCAACATTTCCGTCGTCGACGACGAACTCTCTGACTTCCACGACTTCATCTCTCCGCTTCCCTCGCCTTCGCCTTACACGCCCCCTAGTCACCATCTGGTGGTGTCTGGTGGTGCTATCGCACTCACGCACTTCGCCCTTCGCCATCGTCCCTTTTGGGTTTCTTCCCATGCACTCAATCACGTCCCCTCTCCGCAATTTTCACTTTCCACCTCCCTACCCCCTCTCCATCGACGCATTCGCTATGGTGGTGCTTGGCCGCTTTTGGCTCTTGTACCGTACAGGGATTGGTTGACCGTCACCTTGGTGGCACTCGACACCGTCCACCATCGAGGGCACCACCGCCACCGAGAATTAGAACAGACATCGGCAGTTTTGTGTTATGACCTAGCAAGCCTAGACATGCAGTTGTTGCTTAGCCGTCGCCCACGCGGGGATCCGCCACTAGATGAACTGAAAAAGGTCCCATTGGTCCGAGTAACATTTGTGTACTAGCTAGGACCTAGGGTGAATTGCTGCATCCTGCCTGTGACCTCACACCTTCGGGGTGAGGTGGTGTCATGAAGGGGGTGACTTTGTGTCACTGACAGTCAACCCCCTTTCTGTGTCACCCCTCACTGCGAGTGTCACTTGCAGTCTGTCACGTGCTCTCCGACAGACAATCCGACACACACAAACCCCTGAGTAATTGTGTTATCAAATTGTCTTAGCCGTTTCACCAGTTCCTGACTGTTTCCCGAGCTGTGAATATATATCTCACTATATATATATCACACTCTTCGTGACACCACCGTGATCGAGAATGGTGAGACGTACGTCAACTTGGGCGCCACTGGTGACTGTGCTTGGCCTACTCGAGGTACGATCCTACACGGTATGGGTACGCGAGGCAAGTGGGCTTTGAGCACGATAGCCGAGGGCAGATGCTTGTTGATGGATCTGAGTAGATAGTAGTATGGATGGCCGGTATATCGATTTAGGAAATGATATAGCAAAAAATTGCAGTTTTCTGACTTTTTTTTTGTTGATATGAGCACCTCTAGCTCTCAAAAACGCATCATGACCCCCATTTTTTATGTGGCGGACCTTTAGATATATGAGTAAGGATCACTATATTTCAATTACAAGGAAAGTTACCATCCCATTTTAGAGAAATCAAAATTTTAAATTTCAAAAGTCAAAATCTGGTACCCCCAGGCAGAAATGGCTATCTAATGGAGGATCCACATGCTAACTATTCCTCTCAAATTTTTTTCGGACTCATAAAACATGTATATTGGACCTAAGTTATAAGAAAGTAGATATATAGCAATATATGTGATGGAAACACCGAAATGCTTCCATTATAATTATATTGTTGATCAGGCAATATATTATTGGGCGGGCCTCCCGACGATCCAGACGGGGAACCTGCATGCTCAAGGTGCAAAGTCCACCACATAGCGCCCTACGCCTCGCGCTATGTCGGACATAGCGCTGAGGCGTAGGGCGCTATGTGGTGGACTTTGCACCTTGAGCATGCAGGTTCGAGTCCCGTCTGGATCTCGTCGGGAGGTTGTTGCCCGATATAATTATATTGCCTGATCAACAATATAATTATAATGGAAGCATTTCGGTGTTTCCATCAATATGTACTGCCAGAAGAATGTCAAAAGCACAGTGAGATAGGGTTCTCGGTTGTCTAAAGTCAGATTAAACTGTAAGATAGTCGGGTTTAAGCTGTCGGACAGACGGTGACACACGAGCGGAGCAAAGGGCAGGCACTGCAAGTGACATCCGAGCAGGCGAGGGGTGACACATGGCACCACAGACCTCCCCCCTTATGGGGGGTGAAAGTCAGTGTTCCCATGACACCACCTCACCCCGAAGGTGGGAGGTGCACTGCAGGGCCAACCGGTACTCCCGGGCAGGCGGCTAGGAGAAATGTAATGTTTCCCTAGTTACTAGCTAACTCGTGATGTGTCAATCGAGGGTTTCAACCTAAGCAGGCTAAAAACGGCGGCGGCGGCGCTCTCAATGATGTGAAGCACCAGCCCATCGTCGTGGATCAACCGATGCCCAAGCGAGGCCAAAGCCCACAATGGCGTGGCACCACCAGAGCAGATGAGCCGAAGTAGGGGGGGCGAGAAGGGCGAAGGTGGAAAATGCGGTGAGCGTGCTCAACGAACGCGCTGCACACAGCAAAGGTGAGGATCGAGGAATTGGAATGGGAGTGGGCGGTGGTGATAACACCACCACATACCACCAGATGACGGCCAAGGGATGCGTCGGGTGAAAGCGGAGAATGCGGAGAGGCGAGATCGTAGGAGTCAAAGTCCTTGCTTGTCGTCGATCAAGCCAAAAATGTCGGAGTCGAGGTTGGTGCCCAGAGAACAAGCTCCACCAGACACCACTAGGTCGCAACCAGGGGTAAGATCTTGTCGATGTAGTCGTATAGATACCAACGCTGAACGTGTAGCGGCCATACGTACACGCTGGAGTGAGGCGGCCATGGCCACAGACTGCAGACTGCAGAATCTGCAAACCCAATGATAGGGTTCCCAAGCGAAAAAATAACTTGTCGTAAAATCAACCGAATCCAGCGATGGAAGGGTTCGTTAGGGGTAGATTTTCGCGGGGAACACGGCGGTGAGGTCAAAAACGTCGTGCGGAAAGCCAATTTTCCGGCAGCAGAGGTGCTGCTGGCCAGAGTGTCGAAGGCGTAATGTAAAATCTCGTAAAACCAACCAAATCAGATGATGAAAAGGTCAAATTGCAGTAGAATTTCGCGGGGAAAACGTCGGTGAAGTCAAAATAGGCGTAAGGTAAGCCACTTTTGCTGCAGCTCAGGTGCTGTCGTCCAGAGGTTGAAGAACACAAAGGAATTGTCGGTTATAAAGTAGTGTCGGTCCAGCTGAAATTTGACGCACGGAAAGTGCGTTAATTTGGAAAATGTCGGTTTGTCGGTAAAAAAATGACGGAAGCGACCGATGTGAAAACAAGCCGGTCGTTGTCAGAAGTGTCGGCTAGTAAGTGTCGGCTAGTAAATGTCGGCTAGTAAATGTCGGAATTGTCGGCTAGTATAGAATCACAGGGCGCGAAGCGGACGGAAGACTGACGAAAACACCACCACTGAACGTGGGTGGGCTATAACCTTATATGAAAGTAGATATATAGCAATATATGTACTGCCAGAAGAATGTCAAACGCACAGTGAGATAGGGTTCTCGGTTGTCTAAAGTCAGATTAACCCCTAAACAGCGGTCTGGGTCAATAATGACCCAAAGCCGTTCATACGGTACGTTCGACATGTTTCACCTTTGATATCTCGAGCAGTATTTACCGCATTCGGTATGATAGTAGCTCGAGGTTTTGGTCTTCACGTTGATCGAAGCACATGCAAAGCTCGCTAGCTGTCGATGGGTGTAGCAAATATGGCGGGCAAAAACGTAAACGCTATGATGAAACGTCAAAATAGTTTCCGTTGTTTAGGGGTTAAACTGTAAGATAGTCGGGTTTAAGTTGTCGGACAGACGGTGACACACGAGCGGAGCGCAAAGGGCAGGCACTGCAAGTGACATCCGAGCAGGCGAGGGGTGACACAGAAAATGATGACTTTCATGGGGGTGAAGTCAGTGTTCCCATGACTAAGCACATAAAAATGCACTCACGTAAGGATTTTCCTAAGGGAACCTATATATTCCTATATTTTCTAGGATCCCTTAGGATCCCTTAGGATTATATAGGATCCTCAAGGATCCTCAAGGATCCTCAAGGATCCTATAGGATCTTAAGTTGAGCTTTTCAGCTCAGCGTAACAGTGGGATTATCATCTTTAAGTTCCTCAAGGATCCTATAGGATGTTAAGTTGAGGTTTTCAGCTCAGCGCAACAGTGGGATTATCATCTTTAAGTTCCTCAAGGATCCTATAGGATCTTAAGTTGAGCTTTTCAGCTCAGCGTAACAGTGGGATTATCATCTTTTAAGTTCCTTAAGGATCCTATAGCTAGCTAGGATGTTAAGTTGAGCTTTCGGTTCCGCGTTACACTGGGATTGTCATGTGTTAAGTTCCTACAGGAAGTTAAGCTTGCAGATAAGTTCCTACAAGAAGCTAAACTGGACTAATAAGTTCCTACAGGACGCTAAGCTTGCAGATAAGTTCCTACAGGAAGCTAAACTGGACTGATAAGTTCCTACAGGAAGCTAAGCTTGCAGATAAGTTCCCACAGGATATTGCAGGTAACAAATAAGTTCCTGCAGGATGGTAAAAGTGGCACAAGTTCCTGCAGGATATCATAGAGCACACACAAGTTTCTAAAGGAATAATTATGCAAACAAATGATAGCTATTATATACTCAGTGTTGCTATTCAGTTGCTAGATTGTTTTGAATGTGCCTAGGCACCAAGATGGCACGAACTTGCTCCTTTTCTGGGTCCACTAATAAGCACACTCTTCCGAGAATGTGTTTAAGGGGCACGCAAGTATACTTGGCGAGGGTCTCTGTTTTGAGTGTAGCAACGCTGTAACGATTCACTTTCTCAACAAGCTCCCATGTGCGCAGGATAGCAACAGCTTGTTCTCTCCACTTGCAGGATCCTGTCACCCCAAGAAGATACAGTACTTCACCGTATGTGGTCATGTCACGGCATACCACGTTGCAGTCCCTTCGGATATTGTTGGCACAAGCATCCAGGATGCGGATCTCCGGACCATATAATATCGCGCGCTCATAACGTCGGATTGAAGTAATTTCACCGTCAAAGAAATCGGATACGGCCGTCTCTGCCGGCTCGGATAGGAAGAGTGCCCCTTCACTCCAAGTCAGCGCCGACTCATCGATCGGCCGCACAAGACCAACTGTGAGCCTCTCCGCGAAAACGTTGTCTGCAGGAACTGGGTAGAGTTCATCTGGCGGCACGATCCCGTGTTCACGAAGGCAAGAGATTGCTCGGAGAAGTGCTTCACGAACACAGTTCTGGCGAGCCTGCAATCGCTCAGGTTCGCATGTCACCTTATTCTCCAAAGCAGCACCAAGAGTGCCGAGAGTAGTCTCGACGTAAAGCTCTTTCCGCTCCTTCAAAGGGCCACCATGCCGCTCGGAGTCGATCATGTGGCAAACTGCTGAATGCAGGTTTGATCTCAACTCCGAAACCACACCGTTACCCTCGAAAAGTCTTGCAATTTGCAGGAGAGAACTTTGTGCCCGGTCTTGGCTCTCTACGTACGTCATGCCAGGATGGCAACCATACCAGACATGAAGCATAACAACATGAAGATGGTAAAAGGCGTCGGCCAAAAATGTCTGCGGCATGAAGGCCTCCAGTTCAAGCAGAGGAAGGTACACGGCAAACTGCCAGGCGGTGTCGTCATAAGTCCACTGGGACCGCGCAGATGTCAACCGTTTCGGAGGACGCGAAATGTCAGACACCACGACCATGTTCTCCACACGCCGTTCAATCTCGGACTCGTATCTGGCAGCAATGTAGACCGGCTCATCGTTGACGTGGAGAACTCTCTTTTCCGGAAATAAAAGAGCCAGAAACTTATCGCATACCCCGTGATTGTACAAGTGAGCGACAGGGTAGTTCACACCAGCAACAGCATCGAAGTACGGCACTTTACGAAGAAGAACGTTGAGGTACTTCATGTGGCGATCGTCGTCCGAGCGCAACGCCTCAGCGCGTAGAGAAGCATTGGTGAACTTCTCAGCGTCGACAGCGAAGACCGAGGGCAAAGAAACACCAGTGTACCCGTTAGCCAAGTCTTCCGATTCCACTCGAACGGCCACTCGCTGACGTTTCCCACCCACCACAACCGCTTTTTTCAGTTGCTTCCTCTTCTCACTTCTTTCCCTCATTTGCAAGGCCCTTTCCACTGCTGTTGTCTGGACAGCGGGTTCAGAGTATCCAGTGAACCGCAGAACACCGCCAACGGTATTTGCAACGAAGCGGCAGTTGAAGCAAAAACAGAACGAGCTGTGACTGCACAAAGATAGAAACTTTGCACGTGCCGGCTCATCAGCATCTAAGCCCATCCAAAAAGATTTCACAGGCCGACTGTCCATCTTAGTCTGGTGTCCTACACATGCTGCATTGAGGACATCCTTGGCAAGCAGCTGCAGGTGCCCGTTCATATTTGCAGGTTGCTTGGGCCCAGCAATAATCTGCACAACTTTCGAAAACTGGATTTGACTGGACTGTTGGGCGCTGATGTCAGTGGGCTTGTATACGACAAGTGCATGAGACCAGGACTTTTTTTTGAACGCTTCCTCCCAGTCTACTCCAAGGTTGAAAGTCTTGGTTTCCTTGGAGTCAAAGATGTCGACACCAAAATCAGACTTAATACGCTGACCAAGTTTCATGTAGTGGGGATGTGACCAGATGGATGCACCTTGAAACGGGGAAGCAGAGTCGTCTGGCTGTCGTCGATCGAACTGCGTGTACGCCCTCACGTAGGCTGTTTGGTCGGCCAGGATGTCTTGGCACTTGTTCAAGCCAAAGTACAGGCCCCAAGCCGCAGGACGAACTTGACGACCATCATCCGTACTGAAACGCCGCTCTTGACATCTCAGACCAGTGGCGGCAATAACACACCGACACTCACACAAGTCGCAAGCATGGCCGTCTCCGGTATGCTTGCTCCAGTCCTTGCGCGGCATGGCAGGGAATAACTTTTCACAGCCAACAGAACAGGTGTGGTACTCAGTGTAATCCAGTTGGTTGAAGTCCACACCGATGCTTTTCAGGAGCAAGTAAAAAGAACGAGGAAACTGGTTCCCCTCAGGGAGCTCATGTTTGTGCCGGAAGTCACACTGCTTTGTGATGTCTGCCTTGGACACATTTCCTCGAAAGATCATGAGGAAAAAAGAAACAACGCTCTCAAGCAAGGAGACTCGGGCACCACTATACAGAGGCTCCAAAACTTTGGGAGCGACAGGCGAGTAATCTACCTCGTCGTCAAGTACCAAGTCGGAAAATGCCGAAAGGTCCGAAGCATTGGACTCAGCGGTGTCGTAGTCGCTGCTCGCTGAGTTGTTCTCTGAGAGAGAGCCGTCATCCGGCGAGAAAGCACTGTCTTCTGAAACTGCAGCAGGACTCGAACTGTCTTCTGAAACTGCAGCAGGACTCGAAAGGTCTGATGAAAGCTGTGCTGTAAGGTCTGAAAGCTCTGAGCTGGACATGATTTTCGTGCTGCCGGCCGTCAACCAAATTAGTTTAAAATAGTATCGGGGATGCTTTCCTCTTTCCGGCGGCTGGAATTCATTGGTTTCGCATGAAGTAATTTAACGGAAACATCGATCGATCTGAGGATCGATCATTGTTAGAATCCTATAGGAGCCTATAGGATCCTATATGAGCGTTGCATCCTACCAGGCGATAGCACTGTGATGCTATTGGCTAATTTCAGTCAGTTCGAATTATGGGACAGAGCCTTCATCGTCAAGGATCGATGGTCGGACGTCCGATGCATGGCTGGCATTAGAAAATCCAACCGCATAAAAATTGGTCAACGTTCTCCGGAATGCCAAGATAACCGTTTCCAACCATGAATTCCATCGTCATCCATCGCAACGGTTCTCAGGATGATGAAGCCCCGACGAAAGTCAGTGTCTGCACGTTGAAGTCAGGGTTAGAACCGAAGGACGTGAGGCAGGACGTAGAGGAGACCATCAGGGCTCACTGCTGTGTGGAGAAGGATCTGCCACTACGAGTTTGCATCAAAGTAGGTGACGGCGAATGGGCTCCTGCGTCCTTAGGGGTCGTGCTGCAAGCCTTGAATGGTGAGGAGCAGGTGTCCATAAAACATGTCCCGCCTATCACACAAGAACCATCCAACTCGGAACCTACCACCCCTGCGTGCATTAAGAGAGAAACGTACCAGGAGGCGAAGGATTTTAGTTCTGCCCATAAAAACCAGGTTAGTGGTGTCAAGAGGGAAACAGATGAGGGCGGGGAGTCTGATGGATCCTTTGGCCGCAAGAAAAGGAAGCCCAACAATTACCCTCAAGTCGCAGTTTTGTCCGCGCTCAAAAGAGAGTGCCTCAGCGTGGGGTATCGTGAGTACGTGACCGAAAACGGCTTGAAGGCTAAGTGTTTTTTGAGGAAGGAGGTAAGGAATCCGCTGTGTATCGTTTTGTGTCCAATCCACCTTTATCGTTTTATCTTTGCACTTGCAGTATGTGACCACTTCCGCGACTCAGATGGGATGGATTGACTGTTTTTTGTACCCACCCATATGGAGCACGATTCCTATAGTTTAGCATTTTGGAAAACCAATTTTCATGTCGAGAATTCGATATTTGATGTCCCCGTGTGTCCATTGTGTGGGATTTTACGCTTAATCTGGACTTTTAGTTCGAAAATCGAGTAAAATGCTCGATATATGCAATTTCAGGGATTTGGACCATTGCAAAGTTACGAATCTAGCACCATAATGGGACGCATTGACGACATTTTCCCGTTCCATAAACTAAACAAATGCGATTGCACTTTCTACCGCAAGTTTACCGCAACTCTCACGATATTCATAAAATTCCCAGTACAAATCCATCCCAACTGAGTCGTGGAAGTGGTCATGTATGTATTTAAAGTAGTCCTTCGTTGACAGGAATATGAGGAGATTGCACGCGAACAGAACCTCAAGGTTCATCCTTTGGAGAAAGCGTTCCACCGCATGCGGAAGACCGCGGAGAAAACACCGGACTCCCCGGTCTTTGACATCGAATTGGACGACTTCTATCGATATGCCGTGCAGGAATTCTACTCTCACAGGTGACTCTATTTCTTTCTTTCTTTCTTTCGTTCTTCCTATGTCTCATACTCTCTCTCGATGCACGTGGGCCTGTGGCCTCTGCTCGAGAGAATACCTTAGCGACACGATGCTGTGGGCCTGTGGCCTCTGCTCGAGGGACTGTTGATGCTAGAACTTTCCCTTTTGTATGTCTCATACTCTCTCTCGATGCATGTGGGCCTGTGGCCTCTGCTCGAGAGAATACCTTAGCGACACGATGCTGTGGGCCTGTGGCCTCTGCTCGAGGGACTGTTGATGCTAGAACTTTCCCTTTTGTATGTTGATTAATGTACACTGATGACACTGCAGTTTGACACTGCAGGTTAAAAATCGTGGGAACGACGTTGAAGAACACCCCGCCAGAGAAGCACGACTGCAACTTGAAGAAGGTCGTGGTCACAGGAATTGCCGACAAGAAAGACGGGAAGGAAAACGTGGACGTCAAGGCCGCTGCAAGCTCCGAGGGCGCGGATGAACACGAATCTGACACTCTGGAGATTGGTGAACCGTTGAATCCCGTGACAGCAGAACGTCAGCCCGCAACTCGGAGACGTCGACCGGTGCGTAGCTTTTTCTTTCATTCTTGTGTACAATATATCTTTGAGAGAATGTATGTGTATTTTAAGTTTCCATTTTTGCCTGAACTGTTTTTTGCTGAGGGTACCTTGGAGCATGTTTTTTGCTAGTTTTGTGATAAGCTGTTCCAGCAGCCAAGGTCCGTTATTTTCCTGTGCAGGCCGACGAAGGAGAAAAAAGGAAAAGTGATGCACAGCAAAAGCTGCCGATATCCGCAGCAAAAAGTAAATCGACTCAGAAGAAAAAGAGCGGGCCCAAGGAGGAGGTGTGCAAGATCAAGCCGGTTGTATTTCCGGAGGACCACATTTTCCCTCCGCCGGACGAGTTCCAATGGGACCCGAAAGCATCCTTGCAGGTATATATTTTAAAGACATACGCCCATTCTGTTCAAGGCTGTTGTCATATGGCATTTTTTGGTTTTTTAGGATAATATACTTACTGTTCTGATTATTGTTCCATAGGTATTTGCCCGTCTTTTCCAGCCCACGTGGCTGGAGGAAAACGTCAAGGTGGAGGAAGACAATCACGACCTCCGCCTGCAGATAAGAAACATGAAGGAGGTTATTGAGAGACTCACCCGTGGGAAGCTTACCTCCCACAAACATGTGGGGACTGTCTATCAAATGAAGGAGCGCGTGGGTAGGAGCAAAAAGAACCACCATTGGTGGTTGGGGTATGTTTTGTGCCACACCACCGTCAAAACCGGTAACCGGTTCACTATTATCTTCCAGGACACCTCCTGCTGTATGCTGAGTGAGGACGATCTGGAAAGTGCTCTTGGGGTGGAAGAGGAGGCCGAGTGTGTCGTGTGCGAGAACAAAACGTCGGAGCCAAATGACTGTGCTGTGATGTGCTCCACTTGTTCCAAGTGGTGGCACATTGGCTGTCACATTCCGAACGTCACCGTGGAGGACTTGAAGGCCCCCGACTGGTTCTGCGCGGAGTGTCGGTGCAACACTAAGGGTAGCAACGATGTCAACGAGGAGGATGCAGAAGTAGAGACCGTGCTGCGTGCGTGTGGGCTGACTGAAGACGAGCCCGAGCTTGGAAAAGGATTTCCAGATTTGAATAGCGACTGAAACAAAACAATCTAGCAACTGAATAGCAACACTATGAGTATATAATAGCTTTCCTGTGTTTTGTATAATTGTTCTTTTAGAAACTTGTGTGTGCTCTGTGATATCCTGCAGGAACTTGTGCCACTTTTACCATCCTGCAGGAACTTATTTGTTACCTGCAATATCCTGTAGGAACTTATCTGCAAGCTTAGCTTCCAGTAGGCACTTATCAGTCCAGTTTAGCTTCCTGTAGGAACTTATCTGCAAGCTTAGCTTCTTGTGGGAACTTATCTGCAAGCTTAGCTTCCTGTAGGAACTTATTAGTCCGGTTTAGCTTCTTGTAGGAACTTATCTGCAAGCTTAACTTCCTGTAGGAACTTAACACATGACAATCCCAGTGTAACGCGGAACCGAAAGCTCAACTTAACATCCTAGCTAGCTATAGGATCCTAGAGGAACTTAACACATGCATGATAATCCCACTGTTACGCTGAGCTGAAAAGCTCAACTTAATATCCTGTAGGATCCTTGAGGAACTTAAAGATGATCCTGTAGCTCAACTTAAGATCCTATAGGATCTTGAGGAACTTAAAGATGATAATCCCACTGTTACGCTGAGCTGAAAAGCTCAACTTAAGATCCTATAGGATCCTTGAGGAACTTAAAGATGATAATCCCACTGTTACGCTGAGCTGAAAAGCTCAACTTAAGATCCTATAGGATCCTTGAGGATCCTTGAGGATCCTCGAGGATCCTATATAATCCTAAGGGATCCTAAGGGATCCTAGAAAATATAGGAATATATAGGTTCCCTTAGGAAAATCCTTACGTGAGTGATGGGGGTCATGATGCGTTTTTGAGAGCTAGAAGTGCATATGCGGGGCAGCGGGCCCACTATTATCTGCTGGACTTTAGGTTCAGGGTTATTATTATGGGCTCTGATAGCCCCTAGCCTGACCTGTCTCTGATCGGAACCGTGACTCCGCTAGTAGCTAGGATGCCAGTACAGTAGTACTGTACTGTCAGTCATTATTTCGTATTATCCGGGTTTCCGAGATGCATGATAAAAGCACTCGGCCGGACTGCTTATGGAGCTTAGCCAGTTCGTTTTCACCGAGCGAAACACCTGTTCTCGCAGGTTATGCGCGTCACCACTTTCCCGGTAATTCTGATGGCACAGCGCCTAGCTGTTGCCATGATTGGCTAAATTTTGACACAGAGATGGGGTGGGCGCCCCCTTAGGCAGTGGTTTTCTCTTCGCAGTATTGGCTATTACCCTTCGGGTGGCTTAAGCCACCCTAACGGCGATTTAGGGTGGCTTAAGCCACCTTAACGTTTCCAATTATTACGGGAGCTATCGGTACCGGAAGCTAGATGTTTTTAGCTCAAAATGACGGCGACACTGTCTTCTTTTAGACACTATGCGCGCTATTAGGCGAGCCCAAGTTCCCGGTGAGCAATTTTGAGAAGTATCCAAGAGGGTGCAACATTTAGTAAAATTTGAGCGATTTTCCCGGTTTTTGCATACCCATGCTACTTCAACCGAGTTTTTGAGGGTCAAGATGACCTCGGATCAAACTTTTGGCAAGACACTGCAGAAAGAGCAGCTCGAGATCTTGACAACATAGGTTTCCAAATTTTGAAATCGTCTAAGAGGAAGCCCCCGGTGAGCTAATTAGCTTAAGGTGGCTTAAGCCATCTTAAGGAAAATTGGGAAATACCCACCCTACTTCAACCGAGATTTTGAGGGTCAAGATGAACTCAGATCAAACTTTTGATAAGACACTGCAGAAAGAGTAGCTCAAGATCTTGACGACATGGATCTCCAAATTTTGAAAGCACCGCCGAAGAAGCCCCCATGAGCCCTTTAAGTTAAGGTGGCATACGCCACCTTAAGCTGCGGGTAATAGGCAGTATGGCCTCCTTTTGAAGTGGAGATCAGTTTTTTTTGGCATTTATTTGGCAGCAGTATCGTCGCTGGTTATGGTTATGCTTCACGTTCCGCCTGATCAGCGGAAAGGACCCTCCGCGTTTTGTGGGTCGCTCCCACTATTAGCCACTCGGCTCATGACCTGCTTGATTGTGTTATTGTTTGCTGAGACTCTTGCAGGGATTGGCCGCTGCGGGATTACCATCTACTGTCGCACCGCTAGCCCACATTCCCGTCTCACCGTCAATTTTATAATGGATACACCACAAAGACCGCGTACACGCGCTAGGGCGCGTAAATTAGCAACTATTTTCGATGATGTTGGAGCGTTAAATGCCGCAACACCCACAACTCCGCAGTTGGATTCGGCTGCATCGGAAGCGTCGGCTGCGGCTGCCACTCTCGTGCACCGGTTGCGCAGAGATTCGTTTGACGTTCAAAGTTCCAAAACTGCAGCAACTAAAGTGCTGGGCGACAAAGCCGCAAAATTCCGTGGGGACGAGACATCAGCTTCGGACATTTTTTCTCAGTTGGTGTCAGAGCTTCAGCAGCTTTTCACGCTACAGTCGACGGCATTCGCACCCCTGTTTGACCTGACTGCTGCTGACACCCCTGTTCTGCCTGCTGCCAATGAACTTTTGTACTCTGTGCTGCTGCTGCTGACTGCGCCAGGGTCTCCTGCCCGTAATTGGGTAGAGGCTTCTGGTGCGGATGTTCCTGCTGATGGCAAACGCGCCACCCTCGAGGTGGTGCGTATGCTTGCTGACGCGTCGACTCCGTTCGATGCTTTGACTGAGCTGCTTGATGTGAAGATTTCTGATGAGTATGACCCTGATGCAGGGATTCGCCTTTTTAACAGCTGTCTTCGGGATGCACAGCGTCTGACGACGCTGCCCGAAGACGCTGTTAAAAGGCAATTCCTCTCTGCTCTGTCTGGGCCGGCTTACGCCACGCTGGTTGACTCGTTTGCTCGAGCTGACCAGCGTGCGGCTGTAAGTCTGCTCACCCTGCAGGCACGCGTGCGCGAGCAGTACCGCTGCGGGCGGCTCTCGGGCAAGCGCACTGCAGGGCGCCCCATGTCTGTAGCATCTTGCACCACTGACACTGGCCTGGCTTCGGCCATTGAACGGCTCAGTGCTCAGTTGGTCAAGTTGCAGCGGGATGTGGATTCCCTTAAGAAGGGTGGCTCCAAGCCGCCTCCTGGGAAACACACTCCGCGCAACTTCCACCGACCTGGAGTGCAGCCGCTTGCTCATCCCGCCTCTTCGGAGGTGGCTTTTGACAAGCGGTCTGGCACCTTTGTCCCAACGTGCAGGCACGACAAGTGCCGCGCCGTTGGGTCGAAGCATTGGCTCAGTGAGTGTCCTCACAAGGACACTCACCCATTGTCCATTTCGGCATCCTACTGCCAAGCCGTCGAGTCTTATGACTCCGACGTGCTTGCCCTTCGTTTCCAGCGGTACTATGACGCTGGAGATGAAGGGTCCATGGAGCACTTGTGTGCTCTCGTGGGGCAACCTGAAATCTGTGAGTTGTCTGCGCATGCCTTTGCTCCGAAGCCTACGGCTCTGCAGCAGTTCAAGGATGCTGCTGCCTCTGCTGAGTCTGCACCTGTTGAGCATCTCTCTATTGGCCGTGTTGCATTTCCTGCGGTCAGCGGTCCGCTTGCTGGTGGTGTCGCTGGGCCGACCACTGACGGGCAGCTGCTGCCGCGGGCCTCTGCACCTGTGCATGGTGAGCCGGTTGACTTGCATGAAGTCAACCGTGCCGCCTTTGTGCCGCCGTCGGCCTCTCTGGCTCTCGGCCCAATGGCTCCTGCTGACAGTTCTTTCAAAACGTTCAACACTGTCCACCCTGACTGGTTTGACATTGACCCTGAGCCTGTTGATGTCTGTGACTCCGATGATGATGGGGAGGGCTCCAACTACCCTCCTGGTGTCTGCCTGACTGAAATTGAGGGGGGTGCACCGCCGACGACTGCAGCATTTCGGCGGTTCGGAGTCCCCAGAGGCTCCAGGCCATTTGGCATCGGTGAATTTGCACTCACTCTTTTCATGGTGGCTACGTTTCTGTTCAGTGCTACGGCGATGCCGACCCTCGTGGTCGGCGGTGGTGTCAGGGGCCTGGTTGAGCCCGGAGCCACTTACGGCTACGGTTCACTTCGGTCCCATGAAGCACTGCTGGATTCTTTTGACCCACCTATGGTTGGAAAAAAGGTTATCGAGGAATAGAAAAGTGCAAAATGGGGAATAGAAATATATTGATATTGATATATATTGATAAGATGCATATATTTCACTTTTCTGAAGTGCAAGGTTTGCGATAGCTTGTGCGCGAAGTTAACATATCATTTCTTTGACCCAGATTTATGAGTTTGTATATCACGCTAAAATCTGTGTCAAAGAAATAGTAATACCATTTTGTGCACAGACTTTCTTAGACCTTGTGCTTCGAATATATCATAGATAAATATCTTGGCAATATTTCTACGCAGCCACGTGCGCTAGAACGCACGGGAAGCCCTTCGCTGTTTAGCATGTATTGGGTTTGGAAACATTCGAACCCAAGCCCAATAGATCTGCCAAAGAAATAAATTGATGGTTTTGCCAACAAGTTATCTCAAACCTTGTGCTTCTGAGAACTGAAAGATATGTGTCTTGTAAATATTTGTGCATAGTTTCGCGCGCTATAACGCACGGGAATTGCTTTTCAGTTTGGCATGTATTGGGTTTGGGTAAACTCGAACACAAACCCAATAAATCTCCAAAGAAATAAATTGATGGCTTCGTGCACAAGGCTTTTGAGGCCTTGGGCCTTTGGCAACTAAAAGATATATATCTTAGTAATACTTTTGCAAAGTTACGGGCGCTGGAACTCACGGGAAGCCCTTTGCTGTTTGGCATGTTTGGGTTTGGGTTTGCATGTACCCAAACCCATGATGTGTAGCACGCGTTTTGCGCATAGCTGACATCAGAGGTTGTGCGTTTGAGGGTGCACCAATATTGCTGTTAGCAATATTGGTGCCAAGTATCGTGCGCTAGAACGCACGAGAACCCCTCCGCTGTTTGAGTTTTGATGCGATGTGCATGAAAGTTATAAGGGCCTCTCAGCTTAGCTCGCAGTCGCGACTGCAAACTGAGCTGATGCGGCCACGGCTCAGTCAAGAGCTAAAAGAACTCCTACCTAAGAGTCTAAATGATATATCTTTGTGCATTACGAACGTTGGAAAATGTTTTCCCAATCTAATTTACTCGCAAACAGTGTGGGCAATCATACGTGCAGTGAAATATTCACGGCCGTGAATTTAATATTCACGGCCGTGAATTTAATATTCACGGCCGTGAATTCCAGATTCGGGAGGGCGTAAACCGTACGTTTAGGGCTCTACAGTATGTGAGAACTGAAGTCGGCTTGGTTGCAAAGACCTGTCTGGTATTTTCTCTAAGTATTTTCAGACGTTCCCAAAGTGACCAAAAACCGAACGATCGGCGATCGAACGGTTTTTGGTCACTTTGGGAGTGAGATCGTGAGTTTAGGCTTGGTGACAACACGCGAAACAACACTGAGTATTTTCAGACGCGTTCCCAAAGTGACCAAAAACCGAACGATTGGCGATCGAACGGTTTTTGGTCACTTCGGGAGTGAGATCGCGAGTTTAGGCTTGGTGACAACACTGAGTATTTTCAGACGCGTTCCCAAAGTGACCAAAAACCGAACGATTGGCGATCGAACGGTTTTTGGTCACTTCGGGAGTAAGATCGCGAGTTTAGGCTTGGTGACAACACTGAGTATTTTCAGACGCGTTCCCAAAGTGACCAAAAACCGTTCGATCGCCGATCGAACGGTTTTTGGTCACTTTGGGAGTGAGATCGTGAGTTTCTAAGGCTTGGTGACAACACGCGAGACAACACTCAGTGTTTAAGTATTACCAGTGTTTAAGTATTACCGTCTGAAAATACTTGGAGAAAATACTCACTGTTTGATTTGTTAAATATGCAATTTTAACTAAAGGCGGAAGGCTTTCTCTCCGGGAGTGTGCCCCTGTCCAGCGAAATAAAGATCTCTAAGATTGTATACTAATCTGAGTAATCTTTTGCTTCAAAATATTATCACATATTCCTACTTAGTATGATGTGGGTACCCGTTTCGCAAAGAAGATGAAACCCCATAGCGCAACTATTGCGGGTTTCAAATTCCTTAAATTCCACCCGCTTCCGCCAAATGAACGCGTCATCCCACAACGAGATGTGTGGTTGACCGTTCAGTTTGTGCAATTTGTTTAGGGAAAACAACGCATACGAAATACTATTTTTGCTAACGCTTCCCTCATCCGTTGCCCAGGCTCTCTTGCAAACGAGCGCGCGAATGAGGGAAGAAACGCCTAGCGGAAACGTGGACGCGGTTGACATCCGCGTTTCCGCTAGAGGTGAAATTGCACTGCCAAACGGTCAGTATGTGTTTATTATGCTTATATGATATGCGTGATATGTTCATGCTGTGCAGGATGCGTCCCTGTTGGGCGTGAGTCGAGTTGGCTGGCTCGAATCACGCCCATTACCCCCCTCTCAAGACCCGTCCAGCATCCTAGATTCCGAACGGATCTTGCTTCCAACCCTTTCTAATTTAAGCAGAATTGCCTGCACACTCGGTATCGTGGTCAGGAACTCGCGTAGCATTACGTATCTCGTTCGACGAAAGCCACGTACGGTACCTGGTTCACTGAAAGCCCCGTATCTGGTTCAACGAAAGCCACGTATCTGGTTCAACGAAAGCCCTGTATCTAGTTCAATGAAAGCCCCGTATCTGGTTCAATGAAAGCCCCGTAATCTTGCTTGCGCAAAAAAAGTTGTTCCTAACACTTATTATATATGTAGTCAACTGTACAAGGGAACCGTGGAAAGCAAGGGCAACGCACCTTTCATTTTTGATGGAGAATCTTTTACCCTGTCCTTTTTCTTGAATAGAGGACAATAAAATGCATACCATCAGTGTGTTCAACAGTACATCGATACCCGCCGTTGTCGCAAGAAAGGCACACCCTGCCGTACTTTTTCGGAGGCTTCCTCATGTTTGCAATAACCAAGTGAACCGAGGTGGGGTGGGGGGAAAAAATTCAAACGGTGATATTAGACGCATATGCATGTGTCACAAACCTATTCCCCAAAAACAGATCGAAATTTCTTTTCCCCATTTTGCACTTTTCTATTCCCAAATCATTATGCTACCCCTATGGTTCCTGCTGGCTCGTCATTGCCGCCTCGGGATGTGCCGCGGTTCTTTTCTCAATCGACCTCGGCTACTTACCAGTCTGATGATTTTGCCACTCCACTCTGGGATCCGCCTGACCCGCTTGGGTCTGGTGGTGCTCTGGGATCGTCTGTTTCTGTCAACTTCAATGTTCTTGCTCTCCCGCCTTGCCCACTTGGGTCTGGTGGTGTCAACATTTATGATGTCTCTTCTCAACTGACTTCGGATGCTTTTCTTGATTGGAATCCGTCAGCTGAACTCGGCTCTGCCGACCAGCTTTACAGTGGCTAGAGTCTGCTTATTTCAAATCCTGGAGGTGTGATTAGCCTTAGCCGCAGCGGTGGTGGGTTGTGCCGGGACAAGTCCCCGGGCACCCAGCTAAAAGTATATTTGTTTCCAGTGAAGTAGCTGTTTGTTATCTGTTTAGTTTGCTCCGCTTGCCTAGCCCTATTAGCTACGGCCACAGCTCCGGGTAGTGTGCTGGACTTTAGGTTCAGGGTTATTGTTATGGGTTATTATGTTATTATTATTATTCCAACCCACTAAATGCCCACCCTAGAATTTACTCGAGAAGATGCATACCCACCACTAGAATGAAAAAAACCCTCAGGCCCTTCTGTTATCATGGGAAAATCGGCTTTGATGGTCTCGCTTGGGATGCCTACGTGGACCCGTTAACAGGCATTGGCAGAATCGTTTACGGAAATCCCCCCTTTGATGGAAAGGATAAGGGCAAATCTTCGGCGGTTATGACTACCTTGGAAATGGGACATAAAGCGGCCAACACTGTCCCCGGATTTTCAGGAACATGGATTCTTCCGCTGTCTCCCAAAAACCAAAAAAGATGGTTTGATAAAGGATTTAAACTTGTTTTCAGATTCCCGCATAACACTATTCCATTCATCCCACATGGTTATTGGACGGGTGATGACCCCTACGTTCTCCCAGGTGGCGGATGCTATAAGGATGATTTTTCGGATGTCGTTATCATAGCTATAGACAGTGCACCCAGTGATACTCAACCAGCCTTTGACTGGAGGCCTACACAGAAAAAGATTGCTAGATGGTTCCTCAATGTCCTTCCTAAGTCCAGAGTCACGGAGAAGAGGCTAGAATACACCGGAGTCAGCCCTGATATTTGGAATGAAGTTCTGAACGAAAGGGACAACGTACTTCCTTCTTCGCTGTGCCCATGGCCCACTCAAGACCCCCCCTATCATCAGAATGGTGCTGAGCATTATTATGGCGGTCACCATGACACGACAATCACCAATGCAACTTCTAAGCCCTTCATAAGCACCGTGAAATGGCCCAAAGCACTTACACTCATGGGGTACCTCCCTCCTCTTTTTGGTACTGTCCTCAACACGATAGGTGTTCCCCGTGGCAAGATTAAACCTCTCCTTAAAAAACTTTCAAGAATCTGTAGGCAACACACCAGAAATAGGCGAGACGTGTTTCTGTTAAACACCTCCACCACCTTGAACACTGACCCGCATACAGTTGACATCCTGGGCAATGAGACCATGACAGAAACAGAAGCTGTGCAAAAATCAAACGACTTTTTTCAAACCCTCCTGCAATAATTTTCAAAAGTCTTGCAATAAAAGATGGCTCTCTGTCCTCTAGGGGAGGGGCCCACCTTGGTCTCCAAATACCCCCTTAATTCTTCGACTTCCCTCCCCACCGCTCAGATTCAGCCACCCCTCCACTCACCCGGCCATGGCTGCTTCTCCATCTTCTAGAGTTTTTTGCTTAGCACCTAGCTTTTTCTCTAGATGTCACCCTGCTGAAAAGTGGGTTGAGCCCCTTTGTGGGCGCGCTATAGTAGAGGGAGTAGCCCCTAGTGTTTTCACTAGCCTGCTTTGCAGGGTTACCGCACTCTCAGGACTTTGTCCCCTTTGCTAGCGTAAATGTTTTATTATATTATTATTATTATGGGCTCTGATAGCCCCTAGCCTGACCTGTCTCTGATCGGAACCGTGACTCCGCTAGTAGCTAGGATGACAGTACAGTAGTACTGTACTGCCAGTCATTATTTCGTATTACTGTATCCGGGTTTCCGAGATGCATGATAAAAGCACTCGGCCGGACTGCTTATGGAGCTTAGCCAGTTCGTTTTCACCGCCGAGCGGAACACGACCTGTTCTCGCATTATCTGCACTTTATGAACCAATGTATCGATAAAAATAAACCCTAATTAGGGGTATTACATGTAATTTATATTTTTTATCCAAAAATATACCCCTTAAGGAACAACTTCCGCGAAAAAGATCGTGAAAATTCGAAATACTCAATTAATGATGTTTTTTTAGATTAACGTGAATGCCATTTAATTGAATTAAAAGGGGGCACCCTACCCTTAACTTCAATATTCCGGCGAGTTTTCTTCAAATCATTAACTACACAACTTGCAATAAATTATCTTATCAGCCCTTGAGGCTGTTTTTCGTGAACCTGTTCCGTGGACGCGGAAAAGAGAGAGCGAAAACGGGCATTTAAGCGCGTCTGCCAACTAATGCCAGAGTTTCTCCGTGCCTCTTCGATCAACTGTAACGTCGACCCTCGCGGCCGCCTCTCTGCTCGGAAACTCTGGGAACAAGAGTAACCCTTCGCCTGTCTTTCAGGGATGATTGGGGATGATTTTCCCCCACCTGTACGTTCACGTACCCCCTATCATATAAATATCTCTGTTCTGTGTCCCTGTGAAAGTGATAGTTCATAGTATTCTGAACACCGCGTCTGCCATGCCATGCCATAACGTCGGGGTGGCGTCGCGTCGCGGCACACGTGGACACGCGAATACAGTGGCGAACTGGCGCTGTAGAGCTGCACAACTTAAACTGGTCCGTTTATTTTTAACAGTGGCAATTTTCCGAATCCGACAGTCCATGTACGATTCCAGAGATCAAAATACGATGCATTCCTTTGTCGCTCCCCAGGAATCTCTTCGGACCTTCCGATGTTCCCGATCTGAAAACATTGGACGGCTCAACTTTAGTTGGGCACCCCTATGGCGCTGGCGATGTGGCGATGTGGCGAACTGGCGATGTCATTATTATCGTTTGGACGTCGTCGGATCTAAATTTCGTTTGTGTCGCCCGTTGGGATTCGAGCTTTGATTAGGTATTTAAGTAAGCAAAGTAATTAGTTGCCTGCGGCGCGCCCCCAACTCCGCAGACATAATGCAAATCGATCAAGGTCCCGTTTGGATCCCTCGCGTGCGCGTCATTTCAAACGATGCGGTGCTACCTTTGCTTTTGCCTGCATGGTTCGAGAAAACTCTATCTATATTGAGTTCACTGACTATCTGATATCTTTGGACTAGGATATTCCAGTATATCCACTCATCATGTGGATGTCCCTACAATAAATAAACCAGCTCCGCCCTCGGACGAGCGTCGACATGCCTGCTTGTGGGAAGGCCACTGCCTCCGCTTCCCCCTCACGTCTGTGCAGGTGGAGAATGGCGCACGTCGTGCCGGCTTCACCGGCACTCCGCTCGGGCTCGCTGCGGCCACGGTCATATATATTAAGCTTGTGGGAAGGCCATCGCCTCCGCTTCCCCCTCCGCCCCACGTCGTGCCGGCTTCGACGGCACTCCCAAAGAGACTTTGAAGTCACATTAATGTATTGAAGTGCGCACCAATATATGGATCTACCTTCAAGGGATCAAAGCTTGGGATGGGCGATTCGGGGGTCGTGCGTACCCTAGCGGGCGCGCGCGGAAGGGGGCGCGCGCGGCGCACTCCCGGATCACCTATCGCTCACTTACTTACTTACAAATAAACCACCGTTAGTCTATAACGAACTAGACCTTGAGGGTTGGGGGGGATAAACCCCCTCGTTTTCCTCCGCTTCCCTTCCATATATTTAGCATATTACAACGAAATTCACCAGCCGTGCTGCCGGAGATCGTGGGTGCGGCATGCCCGAGGCCATGCGTGATTTTCGATGACTGCTCGATGATCCTTAATGACCGCTCGGTAGGGTTCGATAACCTCTCGATAATATTCGATGATCGCTCGATAATATTCGATGACCACCCGATGATATTCGATGACCACTCGATACCATTCGATGATCGCTCGATGAGATTCGACGACCGCTCGGTAGGGTTCGATAACCTCTCGATGATATTCGATGACCGCTCGGTAGGGTTCGATAACCTCTCGATGATATTCGATGACCACTCGATGCGATTCGTTGACCACTCGATGATATTCGATGACCACTCGGATGGTATTCGATGGCCGCTCGATGAGATTCGATGGCCGCTCGATGAGATTCGATGCGACCACTTGATATGATGACATGGTGATATGATATGATGATATGATGATATAATGACATGATGACATAATAGCATGATGACATATTGGCAGGATGACATGATGTCATACTGTCATGATGTCATGATGTTTATGTATGATCATCGCAGCGAACATTCCAAGAGTGTCACGCGACTGCATGTTGAGACACTAATCACAATTAACAAATAGGGGATGCTCGACTGCGCTGTCCCTGTCGTCCCCGACCAGAGTACTAATCTCGCCCAACGGCGCTCGACTTCCGTGCGCTGTCCTGTCGTCCCCGACCAGAGTACTAATCTCGCCCAACGGTGCTCGACTTCCGTGCGTTGTCCCTGTCGTCCCCGACCAAAGTATTAATCTCGCCCAACGGTGCTCGACTTCCGTGTGATATAAATCACGGTATTTTCACCGTGGTACCATCGACTGGCTAATCGCGTTTCGGAAACGAATCGCATCCAAAACCGAATCGGACGGGCGACGCGAAATGATAGCGCCGACAAATCCAAAATGCTTGACTGCGCTGTCCCTGTCGTCCCCGACCAGAGTACTAATCTCGCCCAACGGTGCTTCAAACTCAGAAACGATTAAATGTCCCGTCCCTGTCGTCCCCGACCAGAGTACTAATCTCGCCCAACGGTGCTCGACGTCCATGTGATATAAATCACGGTATTTTCACTCGGGTACTATCGACTGGCCAATCGCGTTTCGGAAACGAACCGCATCCAAAACCGAATCGGACGGGCGACCCGAAATGATAGCGCCGTCACGATTCGCGCGTGATGACCTCCACGCGACTGCATGTTGAGTCATCTCGACGTCCCATAAAAAAACGAGGATAAACCAACTCAAGGAGTTGGTGGTTCGAATCCGACGGGCACGATGGCGCGGGGTGGGGGGGGGGAGCCGTCGCGATGCGCGCTTTGATTTAATTAGTAATTGACAATTGACAATTGACAATTGACAATTGTGTGATGAACAGGACCACCAACTCAAGGAGTTGGGGAATTTGCCCGGGTTCGTCCTTATAAAGAGCAGGGGTTTTGCTTGGACCTTGCGTTGGACTTGCGTTGGTGTCGATCGGGAACGAACGGAAGGGAAGCTCATCGGCATCGCATGGGAAGATCTCAGATAACAGTTAAAGCTCTAACCATCACACGACAGATAAGCCAACGCAAGGAACAACACTGAACACATGGGTTTTGTCGAGTGTAACTCGGGCTTAACTCGCATTGTTCCAAAACCTTGTAATCATCGAGACTACTGAGAGAATAGTTGAGATTCCATCAATTTTCGTATATCACGATTGTTTAGGTAAATCATCAAGCGAATGGTCTTGGAGAAAACCTGAGTCTCCTAGTGTCCATTTTCGTTCGTCTTTCACAAACAGCTCGCCACATGGCAGAGCGGCAAACTATAACTTGCAAACACAATGTCTCTATTTCAATCATAGCTACTAGTAAATCCAGCCCAGCCTTTCCAAATCCAGCACCCGCTGACGTGTTGGTTGCTGGCACGCGCTAACGTACCGCCGCGAAGTCTTCGCCATACACCTTCCCGTGCTTTATCCGTGCTACCCCAAGTGCAAGCTAGGCACACGGCAACATCATGGCAGGCGACAAGCAGAAATTAACCTCTTCCAACCCTGACAGCGCCTCAGGGCGAAAGAGGCATATTCAGCGGGGCATTTTACATTTATCAGCGGGACTGCTGGCCCTGAAGCTCACTCGCCGCTTGTTTTTTCGACGGAAGTCCACAACGTTGACGTCCATGGCAGCGATTCAAGAAGATGAACCTGTGATAGAGCGGGTGCTTGTCATCGGTGGTACGGTGCGTGTGTGCATATTTACGCAATGCCCCGTTTTCGCCTACGCTCGGGTATAGTTAGTTTTCAAAAGGAAGTTCTCCTGCGGCTTGCTCGCGCGCGCGTCGCCCTTCTCGTTCTTGGATCCAGCAAGGCTCCTCAAACAAACTTACAGCATTTGGCTGACTTTCTATGCGCAGGGTTGCTTAGGCGCCCCAACGGCGAAAGCCTTGAAGGTCCGTTCACCGCTTGTCACTCCAACTGCATCTCTGCACTACGGCCGAACTGTGCGTTCGGGCTGCATCGAAAGATGATACTTCATAGATAGTGAGCGCCACAGATATTTGTGTTCACGCCCTTCACCGCACGAGGTTTATAATCTCGGTTACGGGAGACATTCGCTATGACTTCCAATACGGTATGTCCAGGCTTCTTTCAGGGCTCGATTTCCTGACAACCTCGCGGTATTTTTTGTTCTCACGAGACGTCACCCTGGTCGGAATGTTCAAGTAGTTTAAGACTTACAGGTGGCCGACTTACTGTGACCTGGGCAATATAGGCCGCGGGATATGACGTGTCAGTGGTATCGCGCGGTGCACGGGCCGAGGTGTGTACCGTTTCTGCCCATAACTCGCCCATGAGGTCGCGGTATTCGCAAAAGTATGTTTCCCCTTGTGCACCATTCCTCGAACTCCCGTGCAGATACAATAGAAAGTGAGCGCACACTGTCTGCGCGTGTTGCAGGCACACGAGGAAGTGAGCGCACGCTGTCAGCGCGTGTTGCAGGCACACGAGGAAGTGAGCGCACACTGTCTGCGCGTGTTGCAGACACACGAGGAAGTGAGCGCACACTGTCAGCGCGTGTTGTAGACACACGAGGAAGTGAGCGCACACTGTCTGCGCGTGTTGCAGGCACATGAGAAGCCGTGCTCGTTCCATCGCCTCGCAAACCCTCCGAACTTACGATTCCACCGTTGAACTGTCACGCAGGGAAAGCCGTATGGCGCTGGGCCTGGCGGCGCGCAGAATGCATACAAGCTGCAGCAGGAAGAGCAGCTGAAGGTGACGCGTTCTCCTCGCGCGCCCTTTTGTGCGCTCCTCGGAAGAGTCTTTGAGTAACAACGAAACGTCCCTTGTCCGTGTACCTTACGTAAGCCTTCGAACGCCAATCAAAGACTCAAAGTAAAGGATGCAGGAAGTCGTCGCATGGGCACGCCGTGGGGCGCGGGAGTTCTGTGTGCGTGATAACGGGCAAGCCCCTCAAACGTGAATTACGGTCTTGCGCACATTGCAAAGCATGAAAAAATGGGCACTGAGCAAGCTCTTGTTGTGTTTTGCTTGATGCGGTGGTTGGGCCTGCGGGCGCTCCTCACGTCTCTGAGTGTGTGATAATGGGTTTGGACTTGCTTTGATGCATGATGGATCTCAAACCATAGAGAGAGGAAATCGCATAAGAGAAAGCTGCCGTCCTACAAATGATCGAAACATTTCACACGCTATTTTTAGTTGGCCATCGTTCAGCCACCACCACTGCTGTAAATGCTAGCCGCACACCGTGAGTCCACTCGTGGGGGTCCAGCTCGCCCAGGCTCACTTATCCAAGAGTTTGGGTGGTGCCTGTGTGTATGTGCGTGCGTGAAGTGGGTTTTGGGAGGCGGTTATCCCTGTGGTGCCATTCTGGCGGGCACTGCCTCTTGGAGAGCTCGGTAGATTCGTCTGTCGTGCTGCGAGGAGAGGCAGAAGGTGGTGAAGTCGACCGGGACCATCGACCGGGAGCCACTGGGGGGCATGCCAGCAGGGTCCGCTTACTCCGTAACCCAGAGACCAACAATTGTTTGGCGACGATCGGTCACATCGTATCATCTTTCCATGCTGCTTTGCATTTGGGTTGGGAATATGTATGCGTTTGTGGTATCTTGTCACGGCCCCGCCCTGCTCTTGATTTGCTTTTCACATCCACTGGGATGATGGTGGGCTGGCTTTTGTTGGCCGATCTCATGCCGTTCAGTATGTGCGTGCGTGAGCTCGGTGGATTCGTCTGCCTTTGCTGCAAGGAAAGGCAGAGGGTGGTGAAGTCTACGTTCTGTGTTTCCCTTGATTTTTGTGGGGAGCACTTAGGTGCCCGCATGTTTTCGTTTTTTGACACGGGGTGTCCATGCTGTGTGGTGTGACTGCATTCATGGCATAACCATGGACCAACAGGTCCCATCCATCGACCGGGAGCCACTGGGGGGCATGCCAGCAGGGTCCGCTTACTCCGTAACCCTGGAACTATTGATGGGCGATGATCGGACACATCGTATCATCTTTCCATGCTGCTTTGCATCTGGGTTGGGAATATGTATGAGTTGGTGGTATCTTGTCACGGCCCCGCCCCGCCCTGCTCCTGATTTGCTTCTCACGTCCACTGGGATGATGGTGGGCTGGCTTTTGTTGGCCGATCTCATGCCGTTCAGTATGTGCATGCGTGATAATGGGTTCGGTTTTTCTTTGGTGATGGATCTCGAAGCATAGCGAGAAATAACTGCATCTCAGAAAGCTGCCTTTGTGCCCTGCTCGATATCAAACCATTTTACACACCGTTTGTTGTTGGCAGACGTTCACCGACCACCGCTACTTGGAGTATGACAGAACCGGAAAGCATTCACCATGGTCTCCGCAGAGTCGTAATAAAATGTCATAATCCAACGAGCATAATTGTGCATGAACACGGTCTCCGCAGAATCGGCACAGTTTTAATAACGAGATTGTGCTGAGGCTGCGGAGGGAGACCTTGTTCAATATTGGCCGGTTTTGTCATGCTAGCCACAGGCACCCTAAATTCACTCGTGGGGTTCCAGCTCGCCCAGGCTCATTTTTCCATCCGAGAGGTGTTCAGTGTGTGCCCGTGATCTCGCACGCTGCTTTCATCCACTCGGGTGCTAGCGGGCTGGCCTTGGTGTATGCGTGTGCCTCATGCCGTTCAGTGTGTGTGCCCGTGATTCCGCACGCTGCTTTCATCCACTCGGGTGCTGGCGCTGGTGTGCGTGTGCCTCATGCCGTTCAGTGTGTGTGCCCGTGATCTTGCATGCTGCTTATCCACTCGGGTGCTGGCGGGCTGGCCTTGGTGTATGCGTGTGCCTCATGCCGTTCCGTGTGTGTGCCCGTGATCTTGCACGCTTTCATCCACTCGGGTGCTGGCGGGCTGGCCTTGGTGTATGCGTGTGCCTCATGCCGTTCAGTGTGTGTAGAATACTCCAGGGAGGCGCAGGGCCGCTCCCGCGTTTGCGCTCCGAGGCCAGAGACTGTACCTACGCTTTCTTCTTCGATATGGAAGTTGTATGCGTGCAGCCTGGGGCGACATCGGGAGGTTTTTGCCGATGCCTTCGCTGAAGCCTGGGAGAGCGGCTTGGCGAGGTATGATTCCTTCACACCCTCAAGCTCGATCCCCCAAGGGAAGGCGAACTGGGCAGCTTTTGGGAGTTTCGTTCCTTCTTATCTTCGAGTTGGAGCCTGGACAGGTCCGATTCCTAGGGAACTCCGGGATGTCATACCCGGGATGTCATACAGTTGCACCCTCACGTCGGAGCCTATGAGGTATGGGACCTCGGGCAGCCCTGATGCGCGTCCGAGCTGGCCCCCTGCCAGCGACCCCGCGCCGAGAGCCAGGTTCATTTCAATTGGGCCAAGACATGGACCTGCCCGCTTCCCTCGTTTCTCCCCATATATTTAATTGGGCCAAGACAGGGACCTGC